>APFE031155808.1:52292-172527 GCA_000404065.3 Pinus taeda | reverse complement strand
CCCTGACGCGAAAACAGAGGAGTGCCATGTTCAAAGAGCGACATACTGCCGACGCGACTTATGATTATGGTTTCAAAACTTTTCCCCCGCCATTTCTGGCGAGTACCCCGATTATTTTTAACAAGCTTGAGGGGGATAGCATATGCTTGCAGTGTAAGTCCGACCTTCGGTCGAATCCAACCTAGTATGGTTTAACGAGCCCTAGGGAGGAGAGGCTCAAATCTCATCACGGTGACGAGTCCAATGTCGTCAGGTTTTAACGAGTCCGACATAGGTAAAACTCGGAGTCTTTTTCATGTTTAGCGAGTCTGAAAAAAAACATGGAAAAGGAAACTCTAATCCAATGTCGTCAGGGTTTAACGAGTCCGACATAGGTAAAACTCGGAGTCTTTTTCATGTTTAGAGAGTTTGAAAAAGACACGGAAAAGGAAACTCCAGAGGTCCTTTTTCGTACAGTTTGTGTCTCCCGGGTCCGAAAAAGTTTAAAATGATACCCGAAAGAACCGCCCGATCGTTACGATCGAGGAGTACTTTTCATGAGTAGTGACTCTGATCTGAAAAAGTAAAAAAGGGATCAAAATCACATCGTTTCGCAACCGTTAACGAGTTTGAAACGACAAAAACCCGGTAATCTTTTAGTGTTTAAACAGTCGATAAAAGAACTTAAAACGACCGCCTCTTATTAACTGTTTAACGAGTCAAGAGGGACAACTCGGCAATCTTTTCCGCTTTAAGGTCAGGAAAAGAGCTGAAAGCGGACCATTAAGTAACATTTTCTTATGTTTATTCCTAGCTAGATCTTTCTTCACGTGGTGTTGTGTTTTATATGCTATGCAACTGTTTGACACATATGTGAGCTAATGTATCTAGTGCATAACAAACGACCCGATGGAATGTATACATACGCAAATGTTTTATTATATTTTATTTTTTAAAAGCTTGAAAACACACATGAAAATCACGTATGCAAACTATGCTTTGGAAAAAATTTTGCATGCCCCCCAGCATCGTGTCTCAAACCGAGGTACATGCCCCCCAAGCTTCAATGCATTCAACAAAGTGGATGGAATGAAGGTTCAGTTTCGAGATCTGGGAAAGACTCGACTTGGAAAGGGAATTGTTTCATTTTTTAATGAGGTTGACACGGTAAAAGAACTATCCTCATAACCCTTGTTTCATTTTTTAATGAGCTTGACACAAGATCAGGAACTATGCTCAGGACCCCTTGATTCATTTTTTAACGAGCTTGACTTAAGACAAGGAACTATGCTCCACACTCCTAAGTTCATTTTTTAAGGAGCTTGACACAGGAAAATGAACTATGCTCCGACCACTCCTAAGTTCATTTTTTAAGGAGCTTGACACAAGAAAATGAACTATGCTCCGACCAATCACGTTTCATTTTTTAACGAGGTTGCCACACGATCAAAACCATCCTCGAGCCAATCCTAGATTCATTGTTTAAGGAGCTTGACATAGGGAAATGAACTATGCTCCGTACTCCTTGATTCATTTTTTAACGAGCTTGACTCAAGACAAGGAACTATGCTCCTGACTACTCTCTACAACCTACCTATAGAACCTATCCTTGTTTCATTTTTTAACGAGGTTGACACAAGACAAGGAACTGTCCTCGGCACTCCTAAGTTCATTTTTTAGGGAGCTTGACACAGGAAAATGAACTATGCTCCGGACTCCTTAGTTCATTTTTTAAGGAGCTTGACACAGGAAAATGAACTATGCTCCGACCACTCCTAAGTTCATTTTTTAAGGAGCTTGACACAGGAAAATGAACTATGCTCCGCCCACTCCTAAGTTCATTGTTTAGGGAGCTTGACACAGGAAAATGAACTATGCTCTGACCACTCCTAAGTTCATTTTTTAGGGAGCTTGACACAGGAAAATGAACTATGCTCTGCACTCCTAAGTTCATTTTTTAGGGAGCTTGAAACAGGAAAATGAACTATGCTCCGCACTCCTAAGTTCATTTTTTAAGGAGCTTGACACAGGAAAATGAACTATGCTCCGCACTCCTAAGTTCATTTTTTAGGGAGCTTGACACAGGAAAATGAACTATGCTCCGACCAATCATGTTTCATTTTTTAACGAGGTCGCCACAAGATCAAAACTATCCTCAGAACATCCTATTTCATTTTTTAACGAGGTTGAGACAGGAACAAACTATCCTCATGGTAGCCTGTTTCATTTTTTAACGAGGTTGATACAGGAAAAAACTATCCTCGCTGAATCCGTATTTCATTATTTTAAGGAGCTTGAGATAGGAAAAACTATGCTCCGAACGACCATGATCACAGAGAAGAGGAAGCCAGGGCTTCCTGAAGTGGTGATCTCGATGGGAGATCAAAGCCGTGGAGACCGTAGTCTAATTCCCCCACAGCACTGTTGACCATGAGGGTAGTGCTAGGTGGAGATGGGGGAAAAGTACTCACATAGTTGACTTGCGAATAGGCAGGGGCAACTGAAGGAGGAGGACCGGAAGGGGGTGACCATGATAGAAGGGAGCTAAAGAATGACAACTGGTCAATAGTGACAATCCGTCCGTTATGTGGAAAACAGATGACGCGGAAAAGCGAGGAAACTAGAGCTCCCATGGCATAGATGTAGTCACGACCAAGGAGAAAATTGTTTCCAAGGGCATTTTGAGTGACCATGACATCTAGAAAAACGGTCTTGCCGCCCAAAGTAATAGGTAACTGAGGGAGGATGCCTAATGATTGAGATGCGCTTCCGTCAAAAGCCAACAGGGTATGTGTGATCGGCTTAAGTGGCGGGGAGCCGATAGCTTGCCAAGTAGAAGATGACATAAGGCTAGCTGATGCGCCTTCATCCCTGATGGTGCCAGGTAGGGCCGTGTCATAGGCATGCACGGTGATCTGGAAAGGTACATGGGATGGGAGGCGATATGAGGTCAGTTGACTCCAATCAAAGGAGATAGCTGAACTGCGGGGTAGGAGAAGCAGATAACTGCCTGTATGCTCGAAAGGAGCTGGTTGGGGACCCTCTGAATCGAAATGGATAAGAGGATCGTCGTTGGATTCAGGAGTTGACGAAATATGAAGAACATGTTTATGATCGTCATCTGGAACAGGTTTGTCAACTGATGGTAAACTCGAACTAGCATCATTGCCGATCGAGGGTTGATCTGGGATAAGCTGGATAGAACCAGGTGCTGTAAGAGGAGACTGATCAAGAGAGGTAGGCGAACCGGTCTTGTCATCAGTGGGAGGACATTCTGCGGGGGCAGAGAGACGCTGATATCCAGCGGGGAGTTGGGGTGGAGGTTCCGCAAAACTTTCCAACGTAGAGGTGGCTTTGTCCAGGAGTGGACAAAGGTGAAGGAAGTGATGACCTTCACAAAGCTTGCAAGGGAATCTAATCATCCCTTTACCTCTCGAATTTCCGACTGAAGGGGTATCATCGCTGTGAGGGACAGCGGACGGTGATGGGCGAGCTGGATCACGGGCCCATATCCTCAAGACCCTGGGAATGCCAGGACAATCCCGAATGAGGTGGTGTTCTTTGCAAAGTTTGCATGGAAATTTGACTTTGGGTGGAGGAGTAGGAAGGAGTCCGGTTTCTGTCGTCCGTGGTGGAACAACAGGTGTGTTTGCAGCCTTCTGTGTGTGTGGGACCGTTCCCTTGCGTGACTTTTTCTTCGGGGACTTCTTCTTCTTCTTGTGAGCGACTTGGGTACTTCCACCAGGCGAAGAAGGAATCGTCGAAGTGGGTGTCGAAGGGTTGGGGTCTACCTGCGATTCAACCGGGGGTTGAGCAGGGGGCGGGACTGACGTAGTATCAGCCGACATAGAAGGGACCACAGAGTTTGGAAAAAGCCAAACTGGTAACCCGACAGTTAAGCTTGGGAGGGTTAGTGTTGCCATATAGAGGGTACCAGTACTTCCAGTGGAAGGGAAACGACCAGCATCCCCGCTCGGTGGGGGAGCTAGGTTGATGAAACCCAGGAGGCTTGCCATGAAAAGACGAATTCCTAGCCAAACTATCGCACTCAAAGTCTAAATGGGTAATGTGATCGCGGTCGAATAAATTATTAAGACATTTTAATTTGACCTTTTCATATTTAGAGAGTCGAGAAAAGGACGCAAAGTTGACTCTAGTCTCCTTCGAATGTTTTTCGAGCACGAAGTGACAAGCCGCTCGCTTACACCTTTTCTGTTTGACAGTCTGAAAAGGATCAAAAGCTGACTACTCTGGAAATCTAAGCAAGAGGGTGTACCAAACGAACCATAAAACTGCTTATACACCTTAGCGATCAGAAGACCACCAAGGACTTTCCGTACTGCAGTCAATCTTTCCGAATGCTGTGTTCAGTGCATTACGGTCCGTAGGGCGGCAGACTCGGCTTCCTAAGGATAAAAGGTTGTAATCCTATAGGGGTCTCCCAAAATATACGCGACGGTACGTGGGAGCACAGTCCGTACTGGTACCTATCGCTTCACCGTGGAGGAATCACCCAACCACTCGACGATAATCTACCAGGCTTAACGACGCCGGAACACGTCTCTAGCCTAGACCTCTAAAGTATAAGCGTTAGGTTCCAATGCGTTGTTAGGTTCATTGAATTTTTTTTTTACGTTGATCTTTTAATTAAGTTTCGGTTTGCTGGCCTTAGCAAATGTAATCTCTCGAAAAAGAAACTAAATGCAACTACATGAAAAACTGAATTCGTTTTGCTTGTATGAAAACTAGCTATAGGAGAGCGAAGAGATTCATGTAAACAAAACAATGTCCAAATAATTCTAATGCAGCTAATCGATAAGAAAGGAAAAACTCTTTTTTTTTTTAAACAAAAAAGAATTACCACAACATGACTAAATGATAAAACAAAAAATAAACTTTTTCTTTTCTCTTTTCTTTTTAAATAATAAAAAAAAATGACGATGCACGTAAAGCTTTCAAGAGACGTTCATTGCCGGAAAATTACTTTTAAAGAAACTAATAGCCAGTTTTTCGAAACAAAAACAACCACCTAACAAGGCAAAAGAAAAAACGAGAGTTTCATGCAACCATGTAAGCTGACCAACAGATCCACAGGGGGCATACAGGGCAAAAACCAGATCCAAGCAACAGAGGTTAACCAACAGGCTTCTAAACATATCTGACCAGTGTGGCGCGACTGTGGGTTTGTAACTCGCGCTAACAAGAGTATAGCGCGAGATGTATGAAAGCAGATCGCGCCCAGTAACGTGACTGTCAAGAGGAAAAGTGCGCTGGCAGGGAACTGACAGGCAAAAATACAGAGGCGCGACTGAGAGCCTAAAACCCGCGCTAACCAGAACGTAGCGTGAGATGTATGAAAACAGATCGCGCCAAGTAGCGCGACTGTCCAGACGACAAGTGCGCTGGCGCGAACTTGCTTAGAAAAAAAAAGAAAAAGAACTAAACAGGGCCAGTGAATAAAAAAGAAGGTAAGGACTGTAGGCAAAGAAAATGTTCAAATTGGACAATGATAGTAAAAAGACATGCAAAGCAAGACTTATATCATCCAGTTTGTAAATCAACCCGGAGATAGACTGAAGGGGCGTTGATCTACTTCACTTCCGCATGGCGGAAGTGTTTCGAAGGCTGCCTGGACGCTCTTCAGGCTCCATCCTTGATTTAAAAAGTCAGACAATATAGCTTAAACAATCAACAGACCAAGTCCCCAGCGGAGTCGCCAATTTGTTGCGGAGGTAAATCCCCTCTGCAGACAGAGGTGGATCCCACTAGCCCCACAGGGGTCTAGCAACAATCAATCACACTGCATGCAAGTTTCTAGCTATATAATTTAAAAGTCGATCTAGGAGACCAACCTGGGATCCAACGCTTGTTTGTTGTGGGGGAAAGTGTCGCTCCTATCCTCTATCTCCGGCCGGTCGCTATTTGCACATAGATACCTGCACAAGTGAAGAATAAACCACAACAAGCATAAAATCCAAAAACATATAGCTATGTACCAGTCAAGCAAGATACAATTCACATATCACCGATGTAACACATGAATGAAACCATAATGACAGTCGCTTTGCATTAAATAGAAATGAGAGAAGAAATTACAACCACTTAAGGCTTGACACTGTAAAACTCCTCTAGCTGGGTGGGCAGTCAGTCCGACACGTCTTGCAAAATCACTTTCTCTCTCAACAATCCGGCAGCATAACCTTACTTTCAACTTTTAGCTCAAAAAGTATCTCTCTCACACTAGCTTGTTTGCTCTTTTGCTTTTGCCTCCCAAAAACTAGCCTGTTCATTATGGGGAGACAGGATTTTATAGATAAAGGGAGAGGAGATATACATTGTATGTGGACACATTCTGAGTTTTGGTAATGTCTCATAATAGCCATTGCCTTGGATAGAAAAGCTGAAACTCGGATGCTTTTATAGGCTTTTTCCTTCAGGGAACTGAGTGAGTCGCAAGGGAAAAAGCATTCTAGCATGCGCTGGCCAGAAATCATGCCTAATTTGTGTGGCGCGGGCCGTGCTCTAGGACAAAGCGCTTATGGGCGCGCCCTCTTTGTAAGGATTGAGCCATTGGCGCGGGGTAATACACTATGGGCCCGCGCTAATGGGAAAAAGGCATTTTCCAAGGCTAATCTTCAGAAGGTGTCTTTAGGGTTATTGAACTTCATACTCAAGAGGCCTCAATGCAAGTGTTTTCAAGTTATGTCACTGGTCACAGGTCCGTAAATGTGTCCTCCAATGTGTGACAGTGGGGGTGCGACAAGGACGGTGACCGACGGTGACAAATTACTGCGTAACACTAGTGCTCCCGAACCATCTTGCAGGTATCTTTCTCGAACACTGTTTTTACACCTGCATCATCCAGCTTGCTTATGGAAATCAGATTTCTGGCTAATGCAGGAATATGTAGAACACCCGAAAGTGTTCTAACCCTTCCACCTTGCAACTTCAACTTCACTTTTTTATGACCAATGATTCTAGCCTTCCTGTCATCCCCCAAGAAGACATCGCCACCATCATATTTCTCATACTCACAGAAACACTCTCTATGCGGAGTGAAGTAAAAGGATGCACCTGAGTCAACCAACCATGCCTTATGATCTAAATGTGTACTTGAAGAAGCTAAGTACACATCCCCACCTTCATCTGAGGTGGTTTTCGCCTCTGCAGAAGGAGCATCATCAGATCCCTTTCCTTTGTCAGGAGCTTTAGATTTATAGTCCCTTTTGTAGTTCCCTTCCTTTCTACATTTCCAACACACCACCTTTAGAGGTTTTCTTGGAGATTTAGATCTCCCACTTGATGACTTATTTTTGTTTCTATTCTGGGACTGTCCTCATACAGACAAGGAATCACCATTCTAGCTCTCCATATTTTTCTCTCTCATCTCCTTCGTGATCAAGGATGAGACTATTTCATCAAACTAAAATGTAGTTTCATTGCTACCTATTGCAATAACTAGAATATCCCACAAATCTAGTAGAAAACACAACAAATTGATGCACTTATCTTCATCTAAAATTTTAATATCAACAGATAATAATTGACTGACCACAGTATTAAATGTGTTTAGATGCTTTGTCACCGAGTCTCCATCTTCCATCATCAGGTTATACAGCATTTTCCATAGGAACATTTTATTCACCAGAGACTTAGATTGGTACAGATTCCCTAACCTGTCTTACAAAGCCTTTGCCGTAGCTTCCCCTGATACATTCAATAATACTGAATCTGAGACACACAATCGTATTGTTCTCTTTTCCTTCTGATTGAGCTTCTTCCATTCTTCATCGGACACTCCCATTGGTTTAATACCTGGATCTACCGTGATCCACTGATCTTTATCCACCAACAGATCCTCCATCTTGAGTTTCCATAACTCAAAAATCTGACCATTAAATTACTCGATCTCTATCTTTCCACTTCTCACCATCTCCTTTCAGCACCAGAATCGATCTCGCAGGTCTTCCACTGAACAGGGTCTACCACAAGCCCGAGAGAAACCCCTCATCAAAAAAGGCGTCCCCTTGAAGCCAAAGCAGCTATGATACCAAATGTAGGTTTTAACCCCGTACATAAATTACCTGCATATGAATTCTAAAACAGAGAAAATAAACAATGTGAGAGCATAACACATAAAACACATATACACAGATATTTTCGCCTGGATCCCAAAACCGGGATTACTAGAATGATTTTTCATTATGTTCCTTTCAATGTTACAATACATATTTATACATGCTGAAACATCCAATACCACGGACCAAAATCCATCACATCCAAAACCATGGACCAAAAACCATCGCATCCAAAACCATGTACGAAAACCATGCACAAAACCATAGGTAGGTCTGCCCAACCTAATATAGGGTCCAAAAAAAAAAATTTCCCGGGGCGCTGCCCCGAACCCCATAGAGGGGGGCTACCTGCCCCCCTTAAACACCCTGTGACTGCCCCGCTACACAATTGGCACAACGAAGGGGGGGCTTTGCCTTTGCTCTAACCCCCTAGTTTACTATGTGGGATAGTCGTGGAAAGAATATAACACAACCCAACATCTCCAAGGACATATCCATTTAATTACACTAAACATCTACCTCTTAATAAAATGTGAAATACAACTCTTTCTCTCATACTCATTTATTTGAATGCCAAATGATGTTGGGTGAATATATTGGGAACACTATTTTCAGTGATAAGCCCCGAGCATGCTTGTGAGTACAAAGTACCTTATCACCATATGGGAAATTTCCATTAACAAAATTGGTGACACCACTAGGGAGCATCTCAATGAGACCTTTTTGCAGTCTTTGTCTAATAATCGAGCAACTTTTGTTTATTTTTCTTAGTTTTGTATAGTGATTAAGAGTCATAAGGTAACTAGTTTCTAAATCCATTTTACCTAAAAACTTTATATCTGGGTTTAATGAAGAAATTTCAACCCCCACTTCAGTTATCAATTTTCTTTATCGCTCCATGCATTTAGTTTTAAATCCAAGCATAATAAAAATTCTAAAATCTGGAAATGATAATATTTTATGAAAACACAAATTTAGAGATTTCACAACGTTGAAATCGCAGAAATAAAACACAACAAAATTATGACAGCCACACACAGAAAATAACACAGTGATTTTTGGTCAATGTGACCCTTGAAAAACCCCCTACAACTCTTGGGGAAAACTAGTTTGAGAGCTCTTCTTTATTTCTGAAAATGCTTTTATAGAGAAACTGAAATACATAGTAAAAATTCCAACAACCACAAATTACAACTTATCTCGATTTCCACGCTTGAATTCTACCTTGAAAATCATGCCAATCAATAAACAGCCATAATAGGAATTTTCCAGCAATAAAACAACATTAAATGTTGTATGGCTAGCTTCGGAAAATGTACCCAGAAATTGTTGTATGGACCATATAGATTTCACCAATATGACTGCCTTGAAATTCATGCCTATGTTGCTATCCCTCTTCCTCGATTTTTGTGTTGTCCTTTTTCCTCGATATCTATGCCTTTCTCTTGTTGTACGAGTTTACCTTGGGATGGGTGCCAATAAATGCTACTACCTAAATTTGTTGAAATGTCTTCTTGTTGCTCTCCTTCACTTCCTCACTGCTCATAAATTTTCTCCTTGCGTTCTGTTCTCTTTCTCTCAAATGCTTATGAAAGAATGAATTGATATTTTCCTCTTCTCTTCTCCTTTCATTCTATAAATGACCTTTTGGGTTACCCTATGATCTAATGGCTAAGATTCATTTAGATCTAGGGATAAGAATAAATGTGCATTTAATTCTCACTTTCTATTTTTTTTTAACTCACCCACTTAAATAAAGACCCACTTAGCCTTTTATTTCCATAGTCACTTTTTCACTTTCTAATTCTTCATTGACTTTAATAAAGTCACCTTTAAATTAGAATGTAACTTTACCACTTATAAAGTCGCTTTTAAATTAGAATGAACTTTACCACCTATAAAGACATTTTTAAATTCAATTGACTTTACCACTTATAAAGTCACTTTAGGAGAAAAGTAAAAAAAAAATGGACACTTTTCCCTAGGCCAAAGATCAAAGCCTTAGGGAACCACTTATCCTCTGGTACCCAAATTTTAACACTCCCTCTTACTAAGGAATGTGTTCCTCATCACTCCCATCTTGTCTCTAAAATAGACATGCTTGCCTCATGGTAAGGTCTTGGTGAAAATGTTCGCTACTTTCTCATTTGTGGAAATGTACACAAGCTTGACAACTCCCTTTTGGACATAGTCTCTAATGAAGTGATACTTGATCTCATTATGCTTTGACCTATCATGAAAAATTGGATTCTCTGTAAGTTTTATGAAACTCTGATTATCACAGTAAATTACTGAAGGTCTCAATGCCTGACCAAATAGACCAAACAACATCTTGTGAAGCCATATGGCCTCACAACTAGCCAAACTAGAAGCCATATACTCTGCCTTAGCTGAGGTTAATGCAACTAACTGTTGTTTTCGGTTGATCCACGATACAACTGCTGAACGCAAACCAAAACAACACCCGAAAGTACTCTTCCTATCTGAAGCATAACCTGCCCAATCTGAATCTGTGTACCCTGCCAGTATAACTCCATCACTCAGTCTAAAATCCAGAAAAAAATCCACAGTCCCCTGCAAGTAACAAAGAATATGTTTTGCAGCCACCCAGTGCACTCTCCTGGGCTCACACGTGAACTGACTCATAGTGTTAACTGCAAAACATATATCTGGTAGAGTGTTGACCAAATACATCAACTTACCAATCATTTGTCCATATAGAGTAGGCTCCACCAACTCAGAATCAAAAGCGTGAAGCTTCTTCCAATTAGTGATCATAAGTGTAGACATGGGTTTGTAGTCCTCCATGTGAAATTTGCTAAGAATATCCAGAATGTACTTCCCTTGTCCCTGGGAGAAATGCCCCTCCTTCGGCCACAACTCTAGTCCTAGAAAATAATGCATCAAGCCAATATCCTTCATCTCAAACTTTGAAGCAAGATCTCTCTTCCAACCCTCAATGAGTCTCTCTACACTAATGATGATCAAGTCATCAGCATACAACACTAGAACTAGAGGCTCCTCACCCACCACAATGAAGTATAGGTTCAGATCAGCCTCAATCTTTGTGAAACCCAACTTGCACGAGTATGTATCAATCCTCGAGTGCCAAGCTCTAGGAGCTTGCTTCACGCCATAGAGTGCCTTTTTCAATCTGTATACATGGGACTCCTTCCAATGCACCTCATATCCATGCAACTACTTAATATAAACCTCCTCCTTAATGAAGCCATTGAGAAATGTGGTATTGACATCCATCTGGTGGATCTTCCAACCCATCTCTGCTACAATTGATATAATGGAGCAAATAGATGTATACCAAGCTGTGGGAGTGAAGGTCTCCTCATAGTCAACTCCCTCTACCTATGAGAACCCTCTCGCCACAAATCGAGCCTTAAACTTCTCAATGTTTCCATCTGCAACATGCTTTATCTTATAGAGCCATCTCGAAGTAAAATTGATTTACCTTCAAGCCTCGACACTACCTCCCAAACATCATTCTTCATAATAGAAGAATACTCCTCCATCATGGCCTCTCTCCAAACCTACTGGTTGGCTGCCTCCTCATAACTAGAAGGCTTGGAGTCAACAATTCTTGTTACCAATGCCATGTAACTACATAATTACTCAAGTGGTTTACTCTCTATAACCTGTCCCTTTGGCCCAGCAATTGATGTGGCCTTGTGCAAGGTATCTTGAAGCCGCTTGGACTTCCTCTTCCTTGAGCATACTTCTCCCACCAGAGTGAAACAATCCTCATCATCATTAGAAGCTTGAACTTTTGAAGGCTCGCCAACTAACCTCATGCCTGAATATGTGCTTGTAGATGCTGAAATACCGTGCGAATTGCCCATTAGTGGACTACATTGTGAACTGCTCTATGGACTGCCCTGCATGCTGCCTGAAGAACCACCCACCTGACTTTGAGAGCCACTGCTCATGGATGGACTTGACATAATAATCGATGTACCTCCTAGTTCCAGACCACTAGATCCTTGTGACTAACTCAGCTACTTCTGAGGGTTTGGTGACTCTAGATACTCTAACTCCTGTGACCTCCTGAAATATCTCTCCTCCTCGAAATTCAAATCCTTCCTAACAACCACTTTCCTCTACGTAGGAATATAAATTTGATAAGCTTTCGAGCTCTCACTATAACCCACAAAGATGCCCTTGTCTGCAGCAGGCTCTAGCTTTGTCATGTTCTCCTTGGGGACATAGGTATATGTAAGGCACCCAAAGATATGAAAGTGCCCAACATCAGGCTTCTTCCTAAAAAGGGCCTCCTTTGAAGTCACATTCCCCAAGGCACGATGTGGACTCCTATTCTGTAAGTACACAATAGTGTTGTAGGCCTCTGCCCATAAAAATAAAGGTAACCCCTGATCATGAAGCATGAATTTGGCAACCCTTGCAATGGATTTGTTCTTTCTCTCTGCAACCCCATTCTTCTGGGGGTAGTAAGGAACTGTGAACTCCCTCCTAATGGCTGCCTCAACACAAAAATCAACAAAATCACCAAGGGTATACTCCCCTCCATTGTCCGACCTGAGGACCTTGATATTCCTACCTATCTAGGTCTCCATAAGAGCTTTGAACTCTTGAAACCGCTTGAAGGCCTCAGTCTTGATCTTCAAGAAATAAATCCAAGTCTTCTTGGAGTGGTCATCAATGAAAAAAACATAGTACTCATAGCCACTCAAGGATACATGAGACATCCGACCACTCACATCAGTATGAATCAAGTCAAGGATCCCGGTCGCTTTGTTGTCACTGTTGGGAAAAGGGGATCTAGCAAACTTCCCCATAGCACATCCTCTGCATACATCAAGGTGATCAGAACTAAAATCTGGCACACCAATGGTGATCTCCTATAATGTACTCAAGGCCCCATGATACATGTGCCCCATATTGCGGTGCTAAATCTCACACAACTTTGAACTGCTCAATCTATTGTCAGTCTTGTCTCGGGCACTGCTACTCAATGGCATCAGGGTTGGAATGAGAACTTGTACACCTTGGCATGGTGCACACCAATATCTCAGCTAAAAAAGCTGGAGTTCCCCTAGGATATATAAGCACCTTCCCTCTCCTGAACAACACATCATACCCTCTGTCCTCAAGTGCTAAGACGGATATCAAGTTCTTCTCCATTCTAGGCACATATAGAACATATGACACTTTCAAGGGAGGTTTGGGTCCCCTATCAAATGTCAATGTCCCCACACTGACTGTTCTAACAATGCTGTCATTCATAAGTACTAACTCCATATTAGTATCACCCTATGAAAGTTCTGAGAAGTACTCTCTGACTCATGTCATGTGGCGGGAATTGCCACTATCAACATACGAAATGCTAGAAGATGCTCTACTAGTAGCGGGGAATGTACACTCTCTTTGAACCTATATGGTAGGTGATCCTGCACTAGTGGCCTCACAAGCTATGAATCCAAACTCCCGATCAAATCTCTTTGAGAAGCTCTCTATCTTTGCAGAAGCTACCATTGGTTCGTCTTTCCCTTTCTTGTTTTTCTTCTCTAGACACACAACAACATAGTGTCCCAACTTTTGACAATTCCAACATTTGACTTTGGAATATTCCTTCTCCTTGTTTTATTGCTTGCCTTTACCTTTAGCTTTGCCTCCACTGTTGGAAGCTTCCTTCTTTGCTCTACCCTTCTTGCCTCTTGCTAACAATGCCACATTGTTATCCACTTGCACCTATTTGACTACCCCAAGATGGTTCTTTCTGATCTCATTCTGAATGTAATCATCCCACAACCTCTCCCAATCTAGAAGATTTTCCCATGCAACAATGCCATCCACAAAATTCTCCCAAGTCTTGGGAAGACCATTCAAAGCAATCCTAACCAACTCAGTGAGTGCAATGATCTCACCTATGGATGCCAACTCATCACTCACTAAAGTGATCTTTATGAGGTATGTTGTAGCACTATTAGTCTTAGCCATTTTAATGGCCTTCAGTTTCTCCTTTAGGACCATTTTTTTTGTTTTCATTTGAGCTCTGGTAAAGACTGGTCAAGGCTATCCACATCTCGTGTGCATAAGTCTTTCCTCTCACATGAGGAATGACATGGTCTTTGATTCCTTCCAAAATCAATCTTTTTGACTTAGCATTCTTTTTGTTAAACTCTGCCAACTGTACAGGGTCAGCAGGTACTACTACTAGGTTTTATGTTGTATTTACCATAATTCCATAGACTTTCTGCTTCCTCAAAGATGCTCTAGATTCTCTCCTTCCATGCACTATAGTTGTTCTTCCCATCCAACCTGTCTTCAACTCTCAAACCCAAAGACACATTTTGTTTTTCTACCAAACTAAAATTTTCAAATATGTGGCAAAGGTTTCTGTTTTCTGTGTAAAAATCAACTTGCTATAATTTTCACTTTGTTGTCCCAAACTGCACTTTTCCACCAACCAAGCTCTGATACCATGAAGAAATTTCGACCAACACTTTGGTTGTTAGTTTTCCTTATCACTCCAGGTATTTAGTTTTAAATCCAAGCATGATAAAAATTCTAAAATCTCAAAATGATAATATTTTCTGAAAACACAAATTTAGAGATTTCACAACTGTTGTAATTGCAGAAATAAAACACAGCAAAATTATGATAGCTACACACAAAAAATAACACAGTGATTTTTGGTCAATGTGATCATGGAAAAACCCCTACAACTCTTGGGGAAAACCAATTTGAGAGCTCTTCTTAATTTATGAAAATTCTTTTACAGAGAAACTGAAATACACAGTAAGAATTCCAGTAATCACAAATTACAACTTATCTCGATTTTGGTGCTTGCACTCTGCCTCGAAAACCTTGTCAATCAACAAACAACCAAAACATAAATTTTCCAACAATAAAACACCATTAAATGTTGTACGACCAACCTTGAAAAATGTTCCTAGAACTTGTTGTATGGACTGTACGTATTTTAGCAATACAGTTGCCTCGAAATTTGTGCCCTTGATGTTGTCCCTCTTCCTCGATATTTGTGCCTTTATCCTGCTGTACGGTTTTGCCTTAGGATGTGTTCCAATAAATGTTGCTGCCTAGATTCACTTAAATGTCTTCTTGTTTCTCTCTTTCACTTTCTCACTGCTCAGAAATTTTCTCCTTGCTCTCTCTTCTCTTTCTCTCAAATTCTCATGAAGGAATGAATTGATCTTTCCCTCTTCTCTTCTCCTTTTATTCTCTAAATGACATTTTGGGTTACCCTAAGATATAATGGTTGAGATTCAATTAGATCTAGGGATGAGAATAAATGTGCATTTAATTCTCGCTTTCTATTTTTTTTTTTAACTCACCCACTTAAATAAAGACCCACTTAGCCTTTTATTTTTAGTCCTTTTTTCATTTTCTAATTATTCATTGACTTTAATAAAGTCACCTTTAAATTAGAATGTAATTTTACCACTTATAAAGTCACTTTAAGAGAAAAGTAAAAGATAAATTTGGACACTTTTCCCTAGGCCAAAGATCAAAGCCTTAGGGAACCACTTGTCCTTTGGTACCCAAATTTTAACATTTAAACCCTTCTGTCTCTTCTCTACAAGCTAAGTATAACATTGTTACCAATAATGACACTCTAGTTTTCGCACTAACATAACATTGTTAGCCCTTTTAGTTTTCTACTATTTCCTTAATAGTGCATTGAAGCTCTCAACTAAGGGATTTGAGAGCTTCTCCCCAAATTTATGTTTTCTTACATGCATTTTTGTCTACTTATGGTTTTATCTTCAGATTTGTTTTTCTTTTCATTCCTTTTTGTCAACAACTCTCATATTTGCCTCAAGTAGGTGGATTTGTCTTATTTGTCAGTGTTTTGAATCCACTTAGGTTTAGCTCCTAGTAGACACATTGGGGGTTAGATATATCTCTACCACCATTTTCTTGTTACCCTTCACCTTTCTGTTTGCTTGTAAGTGTGAGTTAATCATTGAATACTTTCTATGAATGTTTGCTTGTTTTCTTCTAGGGTTTTTGTTTTGAGTGTGTTGTATTTATAGTTCCTTTGGTTTCTTTTTGTTGTTTGCATGCATTTTCAATTTTGATTTGTCTTGTATGTTAAAGTGAAAAATGATAGGGCTATAAGAACTATCTTCATATTTCATTTGAAAATGTCTAACCTTCTGTTATATAGATTTCATTAAAATAAAATCTTGCATATACATTCTCTACACATATTTCTCTGAGACAAGTGACAACACCATAAACATTTCATGCCATTTACCTTTGACATTAAATAACAACCATTAAAATTAAAACATAGTAAAATCAATTCAACATGTTTTATTTTCTTTGGTAGCACACCAACATTAGTTTATGGTTTTAGGGCATTGGAATAAGGTAGTGAGGTAAACTCTCCAAGGCAGGAAAAACAAAAATTATAATCTTCACTTATGGAATAGAAATGCCTTTGTGGTCACACTTTTCATGGGAAGCCTTCTAACACAAGGCACAATCATGAGGTCACATTAGGGAAAGTGGAGTAATCTACCTTGCTTCACTTAGTCTTTGTGACATGGTCTGCATGTACTCAAGGGGTCTCCTTAGGGAATATTTGAGCTCAATACAATGCCTATGCATTTTGATTTGACTAATGATTATTCCCCTAGGTCAGGTGGTTTTACTTGGTACCATAGTGGCCATAATCATAAAGCCCTCACATGGGTGCCGATAAGGGAGGATTCCCTAGGTGGGGTGGTTGTTAGGTCCCTATAATACTAGTATATTCCCCTTATTATTTTGGTTAGTGTAGCCCCTATTGTTATTGTTATGCCTATGTATCCCCCATGTTGTTATTGTTGTGCCCCATAGAGGCCCAATATTGTTATTTTATGCCCTTACATTATTATTTATATGTAACATCTGATTATATTGTGACCCCTTAGACCCCTATATATACAAAGAAGGTCTTATCATTTGTATCATCCAAGAATTGTCCATTTATTTAATGTAAAGTAGGTTTCCCCCTCAAAAAGGAAAATTTTAAAGTCATTGATCTATCTTTTCTTCTATTTTGTGAGTTGGTTGCATAACATTTGGTATCAAATCTTTGAATTCTAGTGTTTCAATACTTTAAACAGGCCATTTTGGAATTCTCTCTATAACGTATTTTTATATGAAGCTTGAGAAGTTAAAATTACAACCATGTGGAATTGAAATATTGATGAATTTCATGTCCTAATTTCAGATCTTGGCTCACTATATTTTTAGAGATATGGGTTGAAGAATTTAGGGTTTTGACATGCTCCATAATTCAGTCTTAAACAAGAGACCAAGGGAAAACAGTCATAAAATTCTCTTCAAGCATCAAATTTGAATTTCATAAAAAGTGATAAAAAGAGAATGAATTGTAGTTTCTCTTATAATAATTTTAGAGCCGAAAGTTAAAACAGTGACACGTGGCACTTCATACAAGTTTGATTTACTTAACCGATCCATAATCAGGCCATCATGGGATATTAAGCATAAATTTAGCTTGAAGAATCCAATAATGGTCTAACTTGTGGAGTTGGAAATAATACTCAAAGGGATACCACAGGGTGAAGTTTCAAGCCTTGGAGAGCCGAAATTATAGAGTTACAACCATTTTAAGATTGAGCTCCTAAAAGAAAGAAAAAGGTTTGCATTTTTTTAAATTATTTGCATAACTTTTGTTTGAAAAATTAGTTTGAAGTAATTCCAAGGGAATATTGAAGCATAAATATCAGTATTGGTTTCTAAAATGCCTAAAAAAGAAATTGATTCTACACCCATTAAGCCTTCAGAAAGCTCTATTATGACACATGACGAGGAAGAAGTGCAACATGATATAACAAAATTATGGGACCAAGTGCAACACATTTCGCTTTGACAGAGAGATACGAAATATGAAATTAAAGGGGATATGGATAGTTTAAAGGCATAATTAAAAGGTGACATGAATAATTTAAAAGCAGACATAGAAGAGTTGATAAAGTTTCTACAAGAAAGACTTACTAGTGTTGAAAAGGTAATCGATATAAATCATGATGGGGACACAAGGAATATGAATTATGATTTTAGAGACTCTAATGTGGGGTTTAATAACCACTACATTCCAAATATAGATATGAGGAAGTTTGATGGCAAGGATCCGGTAACATGGATACTATAGATGGAGCAACATTTTGATATACAAGATGTGAAACCCTCACAAAAAGTACGTATTGCATCTTTATATTTAGAACCCAATCAGTTTGTATCGTATAGATGGCTTTGTTCTCATAAACCACTTGTCACCTAGTATATTTTTACAAGCGAAATGATAGCACATTAATAAATCTCAAACAAAAGGGTTCAATGGCGGAGCACATTGAAGACTTCCAACAATTGAATATTATGGTAACTGATATTCCAGAGGAGCATATGATTGATGTATTCATGTGCAATTTAAAAGATAACATCCAACATGAATTTTTCCTTTAGGAAACTGATTCATTGGAGAAGGCATTTAGGGTGGCAAGAAAAGTTGAAAGAAAACTTATGACAATAAGGAAGTCTAGCACTCACAACTATACAGATGGAAGTGTTGTTGCTCCTAGTCTTCCACAAAGTCATAAGTTTGTTGAGAATAAATTATTCTATATATATTATGAAGAGAAGAAAAGGAACAAGAAACATAAAAATAGGAGGATACACACAAGGAACCAACCCAAGAGAAAGAAGAAATGAATCCGACCATATCTTGTAATTCATTGGAAATAATTACAACTCCTGAAACTCTCAAGATAGAAGTACATATCAAGAAGAAAAAGGTAATAGTTTTGATTTATTCAAGTATTACCCATAATTTTATTCATTGTAAGATAGCCAAGGAATTGAATTTCTTCCTATATCTAGCACTAGAGTGTCAAGTGATGGTTGCAATTGGAGAAACTATAAATTTCTCTGGAAAGTGCCATAATATCAAGCCAACCATGCGGGGATATCTATTGAATAGTATAATGCTTTCCATTCCAATGGGTGGTGTTGATGTCGTACTAGGAGTCTAGTGGTTACAATATTTAGGGACAATATATTTTAATTTTCAAGAAATTTTCATGAATTTTTTTTGGGAAGGAATGGAAAATGAATTAAAGGGTATCACAGGGAAACCCAGAGAGATAATCAACTCTAATGCCATGACAAATATTATGAAGAAATAACAATGACGCGTAATTGCAAAATTATGCTCACTAGAGATTCAAACATCAAAATCATCTATTTCGCCAGTTCTCCAAAAAGTCTTGGACAATAATTCCAAGGTATTTGAGACTCTGAAAGGCCTCCCACCTATCTGAGATCATGATCATGCTATTCATTTGATTCCAGGAAGTGGTCCTCTAAACATCAAACCTTACAGATATCCCTATGGCCAAAAAGTGTAATTGAATGTATGGTTACAGAAATGCTAGAGGCTGGTATAATTCAACCTAGTCAAAGTTCTTTCTCTGCTCCAACAATATTGGTGCACAAAAAGGATGGATTATGGCATATGTGTCTAGATTATAGGGAGCTCAAAAGATCATTGTTAAAGATAAATTTCCCATGCCTGTCATTGATGAACTATTTCATGATTTACATGGAGAAATTTACTTCACCAAGTTAGATCTTCATTCAAGATATCATCAAATTAGAATGAAGACTCAAGGCATTTCGAAAACAACATTCAGAGCTCGTGAGGGTCATTATGAATTTTCGGTCATGCCTTTTGGCCTTACTAATGCACCTTCGACATGTCAAGGTTTGATGAATTCCATTTTCAAACACTTCCTTAGAAAATTTGTGTTAGTATTTTTTGATGATTTACTAATCTAAAACAAGTCTTGGAAGGATCATGTTCAACATGTTGACAAGGTGCTCAAATTATTGGAGGAGAAATAATTATATGCAAAATCATCCAAATGTTTCTTTGGAGTACAAGTGGTGGAATATTTGGGTCATATTGTATCTCATGAGGGTGTTAAGGTAGACCCTAACAAAATTAAAGCCATTAAGGAATGGAAAATTCCCACAACCATAAAGCATCTTTGAGGATTTCTCAGGTTGATAGGGTATTATCATAATTTTGTTAAGGATTATGGGAGAATAACAACAGCTATGACAATGCTAGTGAAGAAAGATGCATTTTCTTGGACTCAAGAAGAGGCTAAGGCCTTTGAACATCTTAAAGAGGCAATGTGCCAAGCACCGGTATCAGACACACCTGATTTCACAAAAACCTTTATTGTAGAATGTGATGCCTCAGGAAATGGAATTGTTGTTGTTTTAATGCAACAAGGAAGACCCATTTCTTTTTAAAGTCACCCAATCAAAGGAAAATATTTACATAAACCTATTTATGTGAAGGAAATGTTGGCAATACGACATGCACTAAATCAATGGGCACCTTACATAATTGGAAGACACTTCAAGGTCAAAACAGAACATGACAGTCTTAAATATGTTTTGGAGCAAATTTTATATTCAGAAGAGCAATGAAAATGGGTCACAAAGATGTTGGATTATGACTTTGAAATCATCTACGAAAAAGGGAAGCAAAATGTTGTTGCAAATGCACTCTCAAGAAAGAATGAGGATGTGGAAGCATTTCTTTTTGCCATTTCTATTATACAACCTGATTGGATAACCGAACCAAGGGATGAATGGAAGAATGCCGAAGAGTTGTAGCCACTCATTAAAAAGTTGTAGTAAGATCCTAGTACATCCAATATATTTAGCTGGAAAAAAGATTGATTATGGTACAAAGATCACTTATATCTTTGTAAGAATTCCCAACTCAAAAAAAATATTCTTTTGGAATTGCACACTTGCCCCTTAGGAGGCACTCAAGGTTTTTGAAAACTTACCACAGGGTTAAGAAGGAATTTTTTTGGGATGGCCTTAAATCTGATATTCAAAAGTGTGTGGTAGAATGTTTGGCTTTCAATCAAAATAAAGTTGAGGCAATTAAGACCCTAGGTCTATTACAAATTTTAGCCATTCTAAGTCAGTGCTAGGAGGAAGTCTCAATAGATTTTATCATAGGTTTACCCAGTCTAAAGGAAATAGTTTCATCATGGTGGTAGTTGATAGACTTAACAAGTATGCACACTTTTGTGCATTATCTCATAGTTTTAAAGGCAATGGAGTTGCTACTGCATTTATGGAAACAATTCAAAATGTACATGGAAACCCCAATATTATTGTAAGTGACAGAGATGCCATTTTCACTAGAAATTTTTTAATAGAATTATTTTGTTGTCTTGGTATTCAACTAGCTCATAGCTTATCTTATCATCCTTAATCTGACGAGAAAACCGAGATAGTGAAAAAATGTTTAGAAAGATATTTTAGTTTCTTGGTATTAGATAAACAAATACAACGGGTCAAGTGGTTATGTCTAACTGAATGGTGGTATAACACTTCCTTCCATACTGGAGAAAAAATGACCCCATTTATGGCACTTTATGGATATCATCCACCATCCATCACATCATCTTTAAGAGAAAATTCTAAGGTTCAAGTAGTGGAAGGTCAAATCAAGCATCAACAACAAGTTCTCCAACTCTTAAATGATAACCTCACTTTGGCACAAAATCGAATGAAACAATAGGCAAATCAGCATTGCAGTGAAAGAAGTTTTGATGTAGGCGACTCGTTATTTGTACGGTTACAACCATACAAACAAATGTCCCTCAATCAAGCTAAGAAGGATCATAAATTATCACTCAAGTACTATTGTCCTTACAAGGTTTTGGAAAAGATTGGTACTATGGCATACAAATTAGAGTTGCTTGCATACAAATTATAGTTGCTTGCATCTTCCCGAGTACACGTAGTTTTCCATGTTTCATGCTTAAAGAAATTTATCGGTGATAAGATCCCAGTTCAAACAGTGTTGCCGAAACTTGATGAAGCAGGACAAATCACATTTGAACATGAAGCATTCACGGAAATAAGGACTTGAAAACTACGAAATCAATTAATTTCAAAGTATTTCATTAAGTGGAAGAACTTACCTGTTGAATATTCCACATGGGAGGATGAGAATTTTATACAGAAGCATCCAAAACTACTCAAGCCTTGAGAAAAACACGTTTTTGCCAGAGAAGGGAATGTTAGGCCCCTATAATACTAGTGCATTCCCCTTATTGTTATTTGTATATCCCCCTATTGTTATTTTTGTTCCCTTACATTATTATTGTTATGTAGGCTTTGATTATATTGTGACCCCTTACTATACCAAGGAGGTCTTATAATTTGAATCTAAGAATCGTTCATTTATGTAGTGTAGATGAGGTTTCCCCCTTGAAGAGGATAATTTCTAAGTCATTGATCTATCTTTTCTATGAGTTGGTTGCATAACACACACCTTTCTTGGTCAACCATTTTGGCTAGAAGCATCTCCTCTTAGCACACCCTCTGAGCAACCTTTTGGGAATCCTTTTCTTTTCCTTGGGTAACTAACCTTCATGATGTTTACATGGGTATTGGATTTAACTCCTTAGTCAACTCACTTCCCAAAACCATGTTATGGGAAAAGAACTTCCTCCACCTAGATCACAAGGGACACTTACCCCTCCTAAGCATCATTTTAACTCACCTTTCTTGGAAAACCTGGTGCTTCTTCATCTCTAAAAGTTACTTAATGATCTCTTAAAGAATAACCCTTCATGGCACATGGTCCCTCCTAAGCTTCCAGCTAACATACCCAAGTTCGATGATAAATCCAGAGAATACCATGTAGCCCATATTACCATTTACTACTTATGGCGCTCATCCAACTCTTTCATGGATGACAGCACTAGGATACATCTTTTCCAATAAATCTTATTGGTGGTGCCTCCAAATGGTAAATTGATCTCAAAATTTCTTCTTATAATAAATTTATGTCTTTATCACATACGTTTTTCAATCATTGCCAAATTCCTATTAGATACAAAACTAGAACCAATATACTAACTAACTTCCATCGGGATACCTACACCCACATATTTTATCACATTCATGAGTAGAGAAGGAGATGAAATCTCTTCTGGACCTAATTTATTATGAGTTGCTAGGTTAGTGGTTTACCAAGTCCCTCTTACTTAGGGTTGTTGAACATGTTGCTAAGCAAGGAGCCTAAATTAAGGAACAATCCATCAATTAGACTTGATTTATTCTCAAGTAGGTACTCTATATGAAATCATTCCTAATGCTTCCTAACCATCAACTAATGTTTTGAAATCTCGACCTAGATCCCACAATGATTGTGTGGTAAGATACATATCCTCTAGAAGCATAGGCTATTTAGCCATTAGATGGGCCAAATTAACATCTCTTCTAGTTCCTTGACTACTAAGATTACCACTCAAACTCCTTATGCTCTTGTTCAAATCTATGAGGTGAACTATGTCTAATCAAACATGTGAAGGATCCTTAGAAATAAAGGGGTAAAAGGAATAAAAAAAATTCTAATAAACCTTTGAATACTAAAAACATGGCACCTTCAACCCAAGAGACCACTACAAGTGGCACAAAAGAGAAAAAGAAAATATTTTGTTCCTTGAAATATTTGTGGGGAAGACCACCCTATTCATCGGTGTCGTCGGATGGATGAGATCCATAGTTACTTCTCATAATAAACTACTTCCCATCAACCTGCTATCTTGATGATTCCATTTCCCACGTAGCAACAACATATGGTTGTGAACCCTCCACCTCCTCAGTAAGGGATGAGTGGGGCGAATTCTTCTAATACTACCTCATCATCCATGCAAGATATCTTTATCATGCGACAACCAAAACATGTCATGACTAGAATGCATAACTATGATAATTTTGAGAGTGGTACTTCCACATCAAAGCCAATGAACCCTCCTCCACCCAATGGTCTTCTTTACTTTGATAAACCATTGTTGAACATTGTGTTATGTCCTCCTAAAGGCGTAATTCATAAGACTACACATAATCGTAATGTAAGTACCACTCACAACTATAGTATTATTAGAGATCTAGCCCAAGAACCCACTGTTATGTCTATACTAGAAGTTTTACAAAGTTTCCCGAAATAGTGTAATGAACATATAACTACTATTGGTGAAGTGGATCCCTCAAATTCAAATATCATCATCTCTAATCCATCCTAATGGAAACCCCATCTTCCACATCATTTAGCCTTCTAGATAATGGTCCACATTTTCAGAGGACAAGTTCATAGGAAAGCCTTGGACAAAGTGGCATCTACCTATATCATGTCATTGAAGTGCTCAAAAGCTCATCGTCTTTTTCCTCAACTAAGTTTTGTGTTAATGGCCTTTGATGGGAATACCTTGCAACCTCAAAGGTTTTTTTTTCCTTTGTCTATCTAATTCGAGGGTAAAATGATATCAATCGAGGTAGAATCACAATGAATCACATATATTTGATCATATGTGATATCAATCGAGGTAGAATCACAATGATCACCATAATTGGCATAGAATCACATATATTTGCACATACTCTCTCTAATGGTACTTCTACCTCCAAAATTTTATTAATGGAAATGAGTCATTAATAAAAAGAATAACTTTGGTACTATTTATTTAGATATACCATGATGAAGAAGAATCATTAGAGCCAACTTTTAATGACCTATTTCATTCATAAGAAAATTTAAAAGCAAAGAATCTATTTGAAGCATGATAATGTTTTTGATAATTTGATTACAAATTCCTTTATCTTAAAGATGTATTTATTTTTCTTGAAAACAGGAAGAAATCCATTTTCAATAACCTTTTCCACCTTCAACAAATTAGGTGTTAAATTGGCATTATTCATATATTTTATTTAGTCTTGCTTTGTTTTTACTACGACTTCCCCTTTGTGCCTTGACTTGTTAATTTCCAGGAGTACTGCAGAGTTTGGTAGATTGCTCTATTTAAGTTAATTTTATATAACCATTTTCCACCGAATCTAATCATTTCTAGAAAAGAAATAAAACATAATTGATATTTAAAATTTAGTATTTGACACTAAAAATTATTAAAAACCCCTCAAATTTTTGGTCATTTGTTTCAACTTTCGAAGACTCTTACATAATTTGAATTTTCACAAGGTTCATAAACAAATTTGATCTTATACACCACTTCAAAATAAGATGGTACCCAATCTTGAATAAGAAGAAGAAAGAATAATAATAATATTTGTGAGGAGTTTATTTTTCCCCTTATCTATTAAATAAGGAATATATGAAATAAGGAATACATTCATATATGAAGTTTAGATTTTTATAAATTTGTAAATTAAAATTATCATGCGAGGTTAACTCTATCTAACCCTAACAATTTTATTATGTTCAATGAGACGAATATTGCAATTTTACCCATGTAAAGAAGAGAAATATTATTTGTGATAGGTTTTCCATAGGTGCAAAGTTAGATTTGCACACTGGGCTTGGCCAACTGCGAATCAAAATATCATTTGAAAATCAAAATACGGGCAGAGCACATGAGCAATGCAGTTTCCTAAGATTCATCGATTCCCCGTTTTGTTTGATATTTGCAGAGCAACAGGACATTGCACGTTCAAAGGAGGCAGGGCAACATCTGGAGTGGGAAGACCTTCAAAAGATGAAGTATTCCTGGAGCACTGCTCAGGAGGCACTGAGACTGCTGCCTCCCGCTCAAGGAGGGTTTCGGAAAGCCATCAAAGACTTTAAGTACGGTGGATACACAGTCCCTAGAGGATGGAAGGTAATCCCCCTGGCTGAATATCAAATCCTTGTTACTGAGATTATCTAATTATTATCGTATGTGACTATCAACTCGATCCGGACGAAGTTTGCGCGTGTCACTCTTATTGCATTGGACATGTGCAGATGTATTGGACTGTCAACTCGACCCACAGGAAGTCTGAGTATTTCAGCGATCCAGAAAAATTTGACCCATCGAGATTCGAGGGGCCTGGGCCTGCTCCCTACACGTTCGTCCCATTTGGAGGTGGGCCGCGAATGTGCCCAGGTATTGAGTTTGCGCGAATGGAAATTCTTGTTTTCCTCCATTATGCTGTGAGGAATTTCAAGTGGACTCTGGTGGATCCGAGCGAGAAGATGACCATGGATCCTATGACTACTCCTGTCAACGGACTGCCTATAAAACTTTTTCCACACTAATAAGAAGGAATTTGCTCCTTGCAATATTGCAGGACCATTTTATGGATTATCTTTCACACTTCTAATATCGCTCATTTTCAATGTGTATGGAGTTCTATATTTCTTCCCGAGAGGAATCCAGAGTTTAAATGAATATTCAATCGGTAAACTTTCGTTTCCAAATTTGTTATTTTAACAAATTCATATTAATGTTCAACTTTATGTACTCAAGCTTATGTGTGACCGAACTGTGCTTTGTAAAGCGAAGGGCTTCAAATTTTAAATTTCTATATGAGAAAAACTATAGTAATTTAGTTATGAAGGCTATCTTTCATTGAGTGTGTCTTTCTAAAGCAAGGCTTGTAATTCAATTTATGATAAAATGTAGGGGCAGGAAAAAATAATATATTTATTTTTTAATAATGAGAAAAATTCTCTCCCCAATGGGGTGGGTGAACACACTGTATGTAGTTTGGCAAAAGGAGGATGGGACCCTACCAAGGACATGTGTGGTGACCAGGACAAGTGGCACTCGGAGATAGCAATTTCAAGAAGGCGAAATATTGGTATAATTATGGTTTTGTTTTTTTTTTATTATTATTATTATTAATTTTTATCTCACTTTTGTGATCCATAATGATGTTTGAGACTATCTTTCAGATTAATCATATCGAATAATTTTATGGCCAACATTTCGAACCTACCAATAAGGTTCATCTTTGTTACTGGGCTCTTGGTATGTGTGATAGCAATGGTAGTAATATTGACATTGAGTATGCATAGGATGCCAACCTGTGCACGCTCATTTGTTTGAGTAATTTGACTCTTGTTGTTGTCAGTCGTTGGCGGGATTTGTCTTGGAACATGCCTCTTTGGAAGTCAGTTCGGATAGTGTGGGATCCCGGGGAGAGCGTTTGTCGAAGTTCACATTGCAATCATGTAGTGCTAGCTAGGGATTTTTCCCTACTAGTACAACTCGTGGAGCTCACTCTTTGGCTATCCCTCAAAAACTTTAGTGGTGATTCAGTAAATTATGTATCTTCTGTTTGGATAAATCTTTCCCTTGGTTTTGTGCCAGAGGCATGTTTCGTGTTTTTTTTCTCATTCTTTCTTTGATGGGGTGCTTTTCTATGGTGAAAATTTGAACCAAGGAATTTTAAAAACTATCTCCCACGGTACTCGAAGGCGAGAATTTGGTTTTGTATTGACCACTGAGGTTCTCATGGGAGAAATTATTCTCTAGCTCTAGATAATTCTATTGACCCTAAAGGGTGGGGGCAGTACTAGAATTCTAGGAGTGATAGTCGAAATTGTGAAAGTTGAAATTGTGGTTTGTTTTCTCTTCTGTCTGGGTGCTAGGACAAGGGGGTGTGTGGGTGTGGGTCGCACACTCGACTTGCATCAGAGTCAATTTCCTGGTGTACTATTAGTTCTGCTGGTAACACAACCATGTTGAGGCAACATAGAAGAGCTTGACAAGGAGTGGGGCCTCAAGGCTGACCAGTGGGCAGGGTTGGTCTGGTGGGAGAGGTGCAAGAGCAAGGGTTTGTGGGTATTGAGTTGGTGGGGGAGGTGGCCTAGGTTCAGGTTTAGTTGCCTGGTCGAATACTAGCCACTTTAGAGGAAATGAGACAATAGGGCATGTTGATCGAAATAAGGTCATAGCATTCTTAAATGACTTGAAACAAAATCAGTGGGATATGACATCTTTCCCTAGGAACCAACGATGTGCTAAAAAATGAATTGATGAGATGGAGGCGTGCCTCGCTTATGTAAAATTCCACGCTCATAAGGATCCTAGTCCTCTTGTGGCTCCAAGCATTGCCCATGTACCTAATTTTCCTCCTTGAATTATGTTGATTGTTGCTTGTCTTTTCATTCTATGCATTTTTTTGTATATCTGGTATTTTTATCTTTGAAGATCATATAAAAGTGACATTTTCTACTTAGTTTTTGCAACGAGAGTCATGGGCTTCATGTATATCCAATGTAACATTTTGATGAATGAATGAAAAAAAATTTACTGACAAAAACTTAGTAATCAAAAATTGATTGTTAGTTACAAATATAATTATATCATCTAAAATAATCTATTGATAATGAATTAGCATAGATTCATATCTGAAATTTATTAAGCCTTGGGAGGGATCTAATTTATGAAGATGCAAGTCTCTTTCTAAGTGCAAAATTTAAGAAAATATTTGTATCTCGACATGTTTTATTCTGTATTATGTGTTTTCTTAGTGCATTATACTAGATATCATTTTTTGGGATTCAACTGCATTAAGTAAGTCATTCATCTATGACCATTTCCATGAGGGTAGTCGTAACTAACTAATTTCTCATGAATTTTTAATAGTTCACTTAGCACTCATTGCATCAGGTGATGCTCACAGGGGTGAAGAAGTGAGATTGAAACTAGTGAAATAAATCGCATAACATCAATCATCACTTTCGGGGCTTGCATCCGGTAACCAGGACTTCCTAGGAGGTCACCCATCCTGTTATGTAACAATAGTAACAATATGGGCACTACATGGGTACATCAATATAATAAGTGGGTTGTACTAATAACAATAAGGGGTTACACTAGTAGCATAGGGGCCTAACACATCCCAGATCGCCTCTGGCTCAAGCATGCTTCATTGTTGATTTTTCCCCACAATCAAGCCCACTTAGCTTGCTACCCCATTTTCTATGAAAACTATTCAAAAATCATGAGAAATTAGGCAGTTACGACTACCTCTCATAGAAATGGTCATAGATGAATGATTGACTTAATGTAGTTGAATCCCAAAAAATGATATCTAATATTTTATTCTTCTGAGTCTTTGTTAAACTGGAATTAAGTAACACTTTTATTGGTTCTTAATAATATAATTTATTTACAAAAAATTCACTTTTCTATATGTTTGAAATTTTTTATTTCATTTTATTAAAATCTTAATAATACATAAATTGACATATGTGTGTGTGTGTGTAAAAAATTATTATAAATATTGAATTTTAATATTAAATTAAATATGAACTTTTGTCACCAATATCAATTATTATTTTCATTTATATGATCAAAAATATTTTATTTTCTCTTTCTCTCAAATATAGTTACTTCTAATTCTACACTTATTAATTAAATTTATTATGTTTTTGTATATTTATTAATTATATGTTCAAAATTACAACTAAACGGAATTTATTGTTTTATTACTATTTTTTAATTTAGCTGACATGTCTTACACATTGATTCAACATTTAAATGTTTACACTCATTTAAAATAACTACAACGTCTCCCACAGAACAGCTCTTGCATGGTGCAATAAGAAGATAAACTTTCACTCATAATAAATTCAAATAGAAATATAATCAGTACTAATTAAAAATAATAAATAAATAGAAATTAGATTTATTAAAACAACCTTGGTGAGATTGTTTTATATAAAGAAAAAGAAGATTAGTTAACAAAACATATTCATATTTAATTTGTGAATTAAACGTATCTAGGATGATATGGAGGAATGATTGGGGCCAGTTAAGTTCAATTCTAAAAAGTGACATGATGAGCTTTGATGTAATGACTTCAAGTGTATGTATTGACATTTCCTATATATTAATAAAAAAAAATTATTTATTTATTTTATTTTTCTAACATATGCATCTGGTAGAGAAGTAGGTGAGGAATGTGCTCCATGTTGAATGTGATAGAGAAGTAGGTGAGGAATGTTCTTCCATGTGTTGGTAGGTTCGCTTCCTTTTTAATGTGTTATAGCTCAAAAAACCACACCATAGGGTCCAACATAAGAATACAATACCTGCCAAGTCAATGTGTCAATTGTTTTTTTGGAAGGCTCCAGAAAGGTGAACTGGAGGCTTCAATTCTCCCTCCCATTTCCAGCTAAGCAACAATAGGACTAAAAATGACCAATGTCATAGTAAATTAAGAAAAAAATTGATGAAGTTGGCCTAGTGCCATTGATTTGGAGAAATAGTGAAAATTTTACATGGATAACGCTTGATTAGGTCATATTTGATCACACTAGGTGATGATGATCAATGAACAGACACAGTAAAACAAGTATCTAGATTCAATGGGATCACTCCTTAGAAAAGCTTATATAAAAAAGCTCTCCATAAGTAACAGGGGAGGTAAAATTAGAGTACTAAAATGTTGTTGAAAGTTTGACCTATTGTTTACTTCTGTGATAAGCTTGTACAAACAAATCTAGATATCAATGAGTGTCAGTGAGGAGGTAACTTAGACATAGGTTACAGATGGTACAACTATGAACAATTGATTGATGTTAATGCAAAGTTATAAATATTTCTCTCATTTCATTCATGTTTTCCATTGATTTCAGATGCTTCTCTTGGATTTATATGTATGCATGCACTAATATTATGTTGCAAGAAAATAGTGGTTTGGTTTCTTGTTTATTTGCAAAAGTTTAGAAGTAGGATTACGAGATGAGATCTCTGGGAGATATCCTATAAGCTAGTAGCGTCACATAGTTGAGTTGTTTCTTTGAGGTAGGAAAAGTAACCTTCTCCACTTTATTCATGACTTTTTCTTATATACTTGGGATTATTTGTCTTGCATTGTACTACACTTTATTCACACACCCTCCATCTAGGAAGACCCTGAGTAGGTTTATTGGATGTAAAGTAACTCACTATTATGAGTGAAATTTATATGTGATAGAATTAGCAAGTTCATTATGAAAATGGTGAAAACATGAAGATGGGTTACACTTTTGGGGCGATGAAATTTCAAGTTTTTCCTCTTTTGTCGAATTGAAATCCTCAAAATTCATGTAAGCACTGTGAATTTTTATTCAGGATAAAAAGAAAGGTTGTGAAAAATTATGTTGTTATCCTAATGATATTTTTTGCAAATATATTTAGTGTCGTATAATATGTCAATTTTCCATTAAATGAAATTCTTTCCCTTGCAAATTTTCACACATCTTAAGAGGTATGTGTGTGCTCATGTAGCATAACTTATATAATATTATATATATATATATATATATATTATAATATATATATATATATATATATAATATATTAATATATATATATATATATATAGACATATATACATACATATATATATCAGTGATCTACACGGAGAGTGATAAGTTTTTCATATTAAAAAATTATTTTTTTGTGAAAAAATATATTTTTAATTTTTTTCTTACGCTGGCAAAGTAATATTTCAATTGCATTTTGTAGACACATGTGTTCACATAATGTTCTTCTCAACTACTTAAATAAAATGAAAAACCAAAAGTAACCTTTTGAAGAGGACTCGTAAATGAAGATAGTGGTAAATTGTTTTATTGTTTATATTTTACGATATTGACTTTTTATTCAACCTCTTTAAAACCGTTAAAATAAATTTCAAACATTATGTTTAAAAGAAATTATATGAAAATATCATATGAATTTGAAAGTGTCAAACTCATATGCCATTAGATAGAGTATTCCTTCATGAATCCCACATGATCAACTTTGCCACCTAAGGAAAAATTTAGCCCTAAGTCTATTAGGGTACAAAATGGAGTTGTAGGAAGCTTTGTAGAAGGGATGCTGAAATTGTTGATTTTAGGACTTAAGAGGCTCAATCAAGTGCCTAAATTTGAAATTTAAATGGCTCGATTCAAGGTTTCATAAACCCTCAATTGAGCCATTTACGTGGTTAACATAATCTCGATTGAGCCTTTATAAAAAGCAAACTTGAATTATCTAAAATTAAACATTTTAAAATTCCAAATCTTATTAGATTTTTTATAATGTCATGTAAAAGCCTTATTAAATTTAATATTAATATTAAAAGATTATTATTATTAATTTATAGCATGAAATGATATTATATATTTTAATGTTAATATTAAATCTATTCATTTTGGATGAATATAATATTATTAACTTTAATATATTATATAAAATTTCTTATATTATATATATATACTAGCACAACCACATAAATAAATGTGGTTGATATACACCATAAGTATTAACAAAAGAGTTGACCATTAACACAAAAAGAGTCATACAAGCTCACTAAATATATGTTAATTTTATTTAACCTAATTTTTCTATAAAATTAACATAATAAAATATATAATATTTTCAGAATTCTAAAGTAATCAAAACCTAAAGTTACCTTTAAAGAAATAAAACCTAAACAGTTTCAATTGGAAGACATGAACTCCTCATTGTATATTTGATGGAAGTAGCTGGAACATTAATATTCTAGAAACTTTTAGAATATATTTCCATGGAAAACTATAATTTTCCCTCGAGGTGAATGTACAACGCAGATTTGAAATCTTGCATTTTAAATATGTATTATATAAAATAAATAAATTGTTGTACGACATATATATCTATCTATCTATATATATATATATATATATATATATATATATATATATATATATATATATATATATATATATAATATATATATATATATATATATATATATATATATATATATATATATATTAAACATAATATTTTAATTGTTAGTATTTTAAAATTTTTGAAATATAGAGTGAGAGAGAGTGGAAGAAAAGGGTAAGAGAGAGAGAGTGTGAGTGAGAGTGACAAGGGAGATATGGAGAGAGAATGTGTATGTTTGGGGTTGAGATAGAAAGAAAAAGAAGGAAAGATGGAGAGAAAGGGGAGAGGGAATGAGAGAGGGAGGGAGATATACATATATATAGATCAATAATCTGTATGTTTGCAGGTTGATAGATAGATATGAAGAAGGAGAGACAAAGGGAGATACAGATTTAGATGGAAGGGAGAGAGAGGGAATAAGAGAGAGATAGAGGGATGGATGGAGAGATAGATAAATATGAAGAGTGTGTGTGCTGTTTCTTGGTGGGCTGATATAGAGAGACAAAGACAGAGAGATGGAGGGAGAGATAAATATAGTTGGAGGGGGGAGAGAAAGGGAAGAAAATTTCTTTCACTGCATGCATTGATTTTAGTGTAGAAATGTCGATTTCTAATACTATTTGATTTCTTGCAAATTATATGCATTGATTTTTGTGAAGCTGTTAATTTCTAATTCTATTTCATTGCTTGCATTAGATGCATTCATTTCATTAAAGATCTTAATTTATAATCTTGTTTGATTGAGATTACAATAGATGCAGTGATTTTAGTGTAGATGTTGATTCCTAATCCTATTTGGTTGCTAGCACTAAATGCATTAATTTCAGTGTAAATATTGATTTCTAATCCTTTTTGATTGATTGCATTAGATGCATTGATTTTAGTGTAGATGTTGATTTCTCATCCTATTTGATTGCTTGCATTAAATGCATTGATTTCAACTAAGATGTTGATTTCTGATACATCATGTAACTCGATATTGGTGTATATTAATTTCAAGGTAATCACTTTAACATTGTGCATTGATTTCAGTGTAAGCACAAAAAAAAAATTGATGACATGCATTATAACTAAGATTTTATAGATAACCTCAAACAAAATAAAATCAATAAAATTTGTATAAATCATTAAAACTTGTATTTGCAACTTTTACATCTCCACAAATTTAAAAATGGAATATATAAATTATTTCAATCAAATTTGTGTTTTTAAAAATTGAATACAACTTAAATTTCCATTATAAGGAATTGATTGAAATACTTGTATAACTAGTAAAAGTAGGAAAGCCCCAAGGCTTAGCTCAACTGGTCGAGTCCCCATTGTTAAGTACCTCGCCAATCGGGAGGTCACAGGGTCAGTTCTCCTCGACGCCCTTGGGGTTAGGCCCTGCTAGTTTGGCCGAGGGGCTTGATTCCCTTCTGGGTTGACTAACCCAGATATTTCTGTGGATGTAACAGCCACCCAGTGTCCGTGAACCACACTGAAAAAATAAATTGTAGATTTAGTAAAGTTGATAACATTACATAAAATTGTAGAAATTTTTCCATATAATGTTGTTTGACTTATATATGAAATTTCAATACGATTGACTTATATCATGTTATGACTAATCTCCTGTAGATTATCTCAAAATAAATGATTCTAAATAAAACCTATTTGTTGTTTACATGACATGTTTTAATATTAAAATTGAATAAAAATTATTTCAATCATATTTGTGCTTTTTAATTGAAACTTGAGATAAGAAAATGATTGAAATAATTAAAAATATTGTCCATGCATTGTCGTATATGGGCGGATCACAATTTTTTTCATATATATATGTAGATATAACTTTGTAATTCAAATAAATTATTTTTAAAATTAAATTGTAATAACATATGTGTTGATTGCACTAAAAGACACTTTCTACAAGGCAATATGAAGCACGATTGTAATTATTTCCATGTTCAATATCAAATTGATACATGATATATTTTAGTTCATTTTAAGTATCAAAGTGACCTACATCATAACTTTTAAAATTGTACTTATTTTCTTAGTCTATGAAATTGAAAATCAAAATTGAACATATATTTTACTAATAGAAGTTATAGTATATAGAAAAATCTTTAAATTAGCAAAATAATTTTAACATGTCCATTTAAACTTCAAAAATTAATGAGCATCCATAAACAATATTAATAGAAATTCATAAACTGAAATAGCGAATGTTGTATCAATAAACTATCCATATGAAAATATATACAAATTACAAATATCACGTGAACATCCATTCTTTGAAATAATAAGAATCCATAAAATAAAATAATTTCCATGATGTACATCCATACACTATCCATGTATGAAAATATACAAAGTTTGTATCACACATGTGAATATGCCCTATGAAATGAGCCTAAAAATTTACAAACTCTAACACTCTGAGTACCACCAGAATTCCTATGTGAGTTCTTCTGCACAAGGTAAGTGTCCATAAGCCAATATAACACATTCAAATTCAAACTAATTAGACAATATGTAAATAAATTATATTGAACCACATTTTTAATTGTAAACATATGTACACGAATCTACTAACCTCTGTCAAGTCCAAATGTAAGTCTTCTAGGATGGGGGTCTGTTCATGAATCTGGGTTTGGTTCTCCCCTTCCTGTGGCTCGATGACTGGGGCCTACATCGATCTACAACAATCATCAATGCCTCTAAACCCAACATCCCACTCATGTATCCACATAATAGTGGCATCAAACTCACTCTGCATATGGGCCTGTGTACATAATGGTAAGGAAAAATTATAATTAATCTACAAATTAATTAACATATTTATGCAACTTGAAAAAAAATAATGTCGAAATATTAGGAATAAATAAGTTTACCTGAACTATTTATCCATGCGGTTGTACATACTAACTCTCGTCCACATTAGTGAACATATAGTGTGGAGGTGGAGATGGAGGAGAATCCATGGAAATGTGCTCTAGTCGAGGATGCCCTTGCTGATCAACTACACCCTCAGATGGCCTCGTAAGCTCATCCATGTGGTTGGGACATGTCTACATATTATCATGAACTTATTAATATAAATTATGGAATCTAATATGAACTAGAAATTTTAATATAAATAATTATGCATAATTTGATAATAAGAGTCAAAATTTTCATAAAAATATGTACATGGTCTATGTCATGCATTCCATGCACCCTCCAAGCCTCATGAATGACATCACGATACATACATGTATGTGTCAAAAGATGATCAAAGGCTAAAATTGCGATAAATTCATTATCGTATAAGGGCACTGGTGGGTCACGGGGCAGTTGTGGTGGTCTCCATATATCTCCATGGAATGGAACATGCACACTAGCTAATGACACCCACATGTTGTTTGCAATGGTCTCCTGCATCTCACCACCAAGTTGCAACAACTTATCTAGCTTTCCAAGTAACACCATTCTCTAAGATGGTAGTGGGAAGAATATCAAAGGTGGTGTTCCATGCCCATGGTCCCTACGAGCCCCCTCATGCTCATAAGTACATCACTTACTGGTACCATAAAAATGAGATCTAGTATTAGTGTAATTCGACCTCATATAAAACACAAGCTCAACATATAAATGCTTAGCAAAATAAGTTGTGATTTGGTCATGGTTGGGGCACTTTCCCAAGCTCCAATAAATCTATCATACACTAAAGGGGTTGCATTAACATTACTAAAATATCTCAGTGGGGTTGGACCTTTATGTCTAGGCGGGCGATCTAGAGGGATATCGAACAACTCCCCACGGACATCAATTTCCTTTGTAGCCTCTTTCACCACCTCCCAAGAATCTATTGTTGGCATTGTGATAAAGGTGTTGTCCTTGATGGAAACTCACTCAGATGAAAGATCACAATATAGCAGGTCAACAACAAAGAATTACAGATGAGACTCCAAAGAATGAAGAAAAAGAGGTATACACAAGTTTAGCTTCTCCAAGCTGCGTATACACGCAAGTTTACTAAAGAAAAGGAGCATATACGTACACACACGTTCACAGAAGGAAAAACACATATATCTTGGAAAACCAAAAGTTTTTGGTCCAAGGTATTTCTTGGTTCAAGCTATTTGACCGAAGGTTATTGGTTCAAGGTATTTGGTGCAAGGTATTGATCCTAAGTAGTTTTGGTCCATGGTATTGAGAACTGCCTAAAAATATATAAGGAGGAGAAGATCATTAGGAAAGTGTGTTCAAGGATTTGAATATCTTATGAAGTGCGTAGTCTTCTTCTGGAGTTCTCGCATCGATGATTGTTTGCATCGACGTTTTGAGCCATCCATCGTGGCTCATCATCAGGATAGATCAATAATTGTGCAAAACAAATCTCATTGGTATGAATAAATAGGGTTAGGGGGATGTGAAGGGAATGGAAGCCAACCCTATCATAATAGTTTTATAATATTTGGTTTTTAATTTTGAAATATCTAATTATATAATGAGAATTTTAGTTATTTTTTATTAAATTGATTTTTATATAGTTTTATTTGTAACTTAGTATTTATATTTTATATTATTTTGTTTTTTTTTTTATAATTGATCTAAATATGGTTTTGATTTATATGATAATAAAATAGAAATATTAATTTATGTAATGATTTAAATTGAATTTTATTTATTTTATTTGTAACTAGTTATTTATATTGGTTTGTTATATTTGTTTTATTTTATATAATTAATTTATTATGGTTTTGTTTATTTTTAGAATAAACTAATTAGATTGATCTTAATCTTGTTAGTGTTTGATTGATATTGGTTATTAGTATTAGTGTTATTTCTAGAAGTTTTATAATTTTAGTGTCGTTTGTTTTATTTTGATTTTAATATGATTATATAATTTTGTTGGTTTTATTTTATGTATTGGTTTCTATTTCTGTTTTAGTTTTATATAATTAATTTTATTCTGGTTATGTTCTTAATATTATTAGTGTTGAGTAATACTAATTATTAATACTAATGTTATTTCTATCAATTTTTATGATTTATTTTATTTATGCTCTTAGGAAGCTAATTATTTTAGAATTTTTCTTAAATTTTATTTATATTTATATTTATTTATTACTTTTTGTTTCAATTGTCTTAAGGTTCTTTTTTTTAGTTAAATTGTAAATTAATTAATTTATTATTGTATATCAGGGGAAGGTTTGAGTTAGGCGAGGGTGTTCTGGGAAGTTAAAATAGGAATCCAGTTGTCACTTATTTTCCATCCTTTGCCTCGGTTGAGGTTGTTTGGGTGTTTACCTATTTCTATGGCTTCTCTCAGTTTTCTATGGTGATAATGATCAATTTTGGCTACTACACTAGAGTTTTCAATGCAAATGTGATGAATGGTCTTGTTGGAATGTTCGGCTAGGGTTGAGGTTTTTGAGCAATTATGTTTTATATCTGTGGCATGTTCTTGAATTCTAGAGAGGATAGATCGACTCGTTTCTCTAATGTATGTTTTTCCGCATTAACACGGAACCATGTATACTCCTTTGTGGCATTTTGGATGAAATGGACCTTTGACAGATTTTAGGCATCTGCTAATGGTGTTCATGGGACTGAAAGTGGCTCTAATATTGTTCTTTTTTAAAATGTGTGCTATTTTACCTGTTGTGTCTAATATGTAGGGGAAGTGTACCTTACCTCAATGATCATCTAGTGGTTGTTTGTTTCTAGGATTTTCTGCATTCTTAAAGGTCGTGATCACTTGGTTTTTATTGTATCCATTCCTAGTGAATACATTCATAAGATGGTTCTTCTCATCCTCAAAGTGATTTTCATCTGAAATATGAATGACTCTTGTTACTAGAGTGTTGAGAACACCAATTTTTTGGGATGGATGGTGGTGAGAGTTGGCATGTAGGTAATGCTCCGTGTCAATACTATAGGAGGTCCCACTTACCAGTTGGCAAAATACCTAGCTAAAAAATTAAAACCTCTAGTAGGAAATACTATTTCCTTTGTCAAAGACTCCACCCACTTCATCAATGAGATCAAAGACCTAAACCTAGATACCAATGACATATTAGTCAATTTTGATGTAAAATCTCTCTACACCAACATTCCCATAGATGAAGCCATGGAAGTGATCCCTAAAATCACGAACTTGGACACAGCCAAATTAATTGAGATTTGTCTCAAATCTTCCTTCATTAGTTTTAAAGATGAAATTTATGAACATACATGCAGTGTAGCCATGGGATCTCTTCTATCTCCTATCATTGCCAATCTCTTCATGGAGGATTTTGAAACCAGGGCCATTAAATCTACCCCATTAAAACCCAAAATTTGGAAAAGGTTTTGTAGAGGACACATTCATCATCTGGCCACATGGAAGAGAAAAATTAAACACCTTGCAACACCTAAATAGTCTATCCAATTCCATCAAATTTACCATGGAAATAGAAGATAATAATAGCCTTCCATTTCTTGACATAATAATCATAAGAAACAACGATGGCTCGATATCACACCAGGTATATTGTAAGAAAACCCACACAGAGCATTACCTACATGCCAACTCTCACCACCATCCATCCCAAAAACTTGGTGTTCTCAACACTCTAGAAACAAAAGCCATTCATATTTCAGATGAAAATCACTTTGAAGATGAGAAGAACCATCTTATTGTTGGGTTGTGTTATATTATTTCCATGTAGTTAACAGGGGGTTTGAAGGGCACCTGTTACCCCACTTTATGAGTTCCGGGGTAGTGCCCTGGAAAATTTTGGTTTTGGACCCTATGTTAGGTTGGGTGGACCCACCTATGGTTTTGTGCATGATTTTCACACATGTGTTTTGGACGCAATGGTTTTCGGTCCATGGTATTGGACGCGATGGTTTTCAATCCATGGTATTGGATGTGATGCTTTTTGGTCCATGGTATTGGATGCTTCGGCATGTATAAATATGTATTGTAACATTGAAATGAACATAATGAAAAATCAAGCTGGTAGTCTTGGTTTTGGGATCCAGAGGAAAATCTCTATGTATATGTGTTTTATGTCTTCTGCTCTTGCATTATTTATTTTCCATGTTTTAGAATTCGTATGCAAGTAATTTCTATACGAGGTTAAAACCTACATTTGGTATCAAAGTAGTTTTGGCTTCAAGGGGATGTATTTTTTGCTGAGGGGTTTCGCTCGGGCCTATGGTAGACCCTGTTCAGTGGGAGATCTACAAGATCGATTCTAGTGGTGAAAGAAGATGGTGAGCAGTGGAAAGATAGAGATCGAGAAATTTAATGGTCAAAGTTTTTAGTTGTGGAAACTCAAGATGGAGGATCTGTTAGTGGATAAAGATCAGTGGATCGAAGTAGATCCAGGTACTAAACCAACAGGAGTATCCAATGAAGAATGGAAGAAGTTGGATTGGAAGGCAAAGAGCACAATACAATTGTGTGTCTCCGATTTAGTATTGCTGAATGCATCAGGGGAAGCTACGATGAAGGCTTTGTGGGACAAGTTAGGGACTTTGTACCAATCTAAGTCTCTGGTGAATAAAATGTTCTTGCAGAAAAAGTTGTATAATCTGAGGATGAAAGATGGAGACTCGGTGACAGAGCATATGAATGCATTTAATATTGTGGTAAGTCAGTTAGCATCTGTTGATATTAAAATTTTAGATGAAGATAAGTGCATCAGTTTGTTGTGTTCTCTACCATTTTCGTGGGATAGTCTAGTTATTGCAATAAGTAGCAATGTAACTTCCTTGCATTTTGATAAAATAGTCTCATCCTTGCTGATGGAGGAGATGAGATGGAAAAATATAGAGAACCAGAATGGTGATGCCTTGTCTGTACAAGGATGGTCCCATAATAGAAATAAAAATAAGTGATTGAGTGGGAGATCTAAAGCTCCAGGAAAACCTGTAAAGGTGGTGTGCTGGAAATGCGGAAAGGAAGGGCACTAGAAAAGGGACTGTAAATCTAAAGCTCTTGATAAAGGAAAGGGATCTGATGATTCTTCTTCTGTAGAGGTGAAAACCACTTTAGATGAAGGTGGGGATGTGTACTTGGCTTCTTCAAGTACACATGTAGATCACGAGGTATGGTTGATTGACTCAGGTGCATCCTTTCACTTCACTCCCTATAGAGAGTGGTTCTGGGAGCATGAGAAATACGATGGTGGTGATGTCTTCTTAGGGGATAATAGGAAGGCTAGAATCATTGGTCGTGGAAAATTAAAGTTGAAGTTTGAAGGTGGAAGGGTTAGAACACTTCCGGGTGTTCTGCATATTCCTGCATTGGCTAGAAATATGATTTCCGTAACCAAGTTGGATGATGCAGGTGTAAAAATAGTGTTTAAGAAGGATGGTTGCAAGATGGTTCAGGGAGCATTGGTATTGATGCGGGGAGTTCTGATTGGAACTCTATACACACTGCAAGGTAGCGCTATTATTAATGGGTGCAATAGTTCTCTGGTTCCTGAAAGTGGAGTAGAAAATCTAATGGTCTCTTGAGAGAAGACCATGTTGTGGCATCAAAGGCTTGAACATATTGGAGAGAAGGGCCTTCGAATACTTCATGGTAAAGGTATGGTAGAAGGTATGAGTAATAGCTCTCTGGATTTTGATTTTTGTGAAAATTGTGTATATGGGAAGTAGAATCGGGTGAGTTCCCCCTCTAGTGGTAAGAGGGTGAAACAGATATTAGAGCTTCTGCACAGTGATGTGTTTGGACCTGTGAAGGTTCCATCACTGGGTAAGTCTGTGTACTATGTATCATTTATAGATGACTTCTCAAGGAATACATGGATATATTTCCTTAAGAAGAAATCTGAAGTCTTTGACAGGTTTAAAGAATTTAAGGCTCTGGTGGAAAACCAGACAAAGAAGAAGATAAAGGTGATGATGACAGATAATGGTGGAGAGTTTGCAGCAAGGAATTTGAAGAATTATGTAAGAAGTGTGGTATAGCATGATAGAAGACTACTCCATATACACCTCAGCAAAATGGAGTTACAGAAAGATTGAACAAGACATTGATGGAAAGGGCAAGAAGCATGCTCAGTGGTGCTGGGTTAGGACAGGAATTCTAGGTAGAGGCGGTGGATACTACATGTTACCTGGTCAATAGGTCACCTTCATTAATGTTGGAGGATAAGACTCCACAAGAAGTATGGACTGGTAAGAAACCCTCTCTTTCACATCTGAGGGTATTTGGATCTGATGCATATGTACATGTTCCAAAGGAGAAACGAACCAACTTGGATAATAAATCTGAAAAGTGCATCTTTATTGGGTATATGGATGGTTTAAAGGGTTATAAGCTTTGGAACCCAGTCACAAGGAAGGTTGTGTACAACCAAGATGTGGTGTTCAGAGAGGTAAAAGATGTTATTAAACATGAAGTCCAACCAAAGGAACCTGAGAAGATAGGGTTTGAGCTTAAGGAGGAAGAATCAAACTCTATAGCCGAGGAGGAATCAGAATATGAAGAGCCACAAACTCCGGGTGTGAGAATATCAGTTCGAGAAAGAAGGCAGCCAAAAAGGTATATTCCATATGCTTTCTATTCAAATTTTTCTTTATCTATTACTGACGATGATCCCAGAACTGTGAAGGAAGCAGTAGATTCAGAGGATGGCAAACTCTGGAAAGATGCCATGGTTGATGAAATGGCATCTTTGCACAAAAATGAGGCTTGGGATCTGGTGGAGTTTCTAGCTAAAAGGAAACCCATTGGCAGCAAATGGGTGTTCAAGAAGAAGACAAATGCAGAAGGAAAGGTGGAGAAATACAAAGCTTGGTTGGTAGCAAAAGGTTATTCACAGGTGTCGGGAATTTACTTTGGTGATATTTTTTCTCCTGTTGCCAAGGTAACTTCTATTAGATTATTTTTATATGTTGTTGTTGCTTTTGATTTTGAGGTAGAACAGATGGATGTAAAGACAGCATTTCTTCATGGGGATCTAGAAGAGGAAATATACATGAAGCAACCTGAAGGCTTTGTGCTGAAGGGTAAGAAAGAACTAGTATGCAAGTTAAAGAAGTATTTGTATGGGTTAAAACAGACACCAAGGATGTGGTAACAAAAATTTGATACATTTATACGGGGACTTGGCTTCACCAAAAGCAAAGGAGATCATTGTGTGTATTTTAAATTAATTGGTGACCGTGTTATTTATCTGGTCTTGTATGTGGATGATATGTTGCTGGTTGGAAATGACAAAGAAATTATCCAGGATTTGAAGATCCAATTGTCCTCCAAATTCAACATGAAAGATCGTGGTGCTGCAAACTATATTTTGGGCACGAAAATTAAAAGAGATCGGGCAAAGAGGAAGCTCTGGTTAAACCAGAGGAAGTATGTCGAGACAATACTGCAGAGGTTTAATATGCAGGATAGTAAACCGGTGAAGGTTCCTATTCCTGTAGGTGTGACGTTATCTGCTGAACAGTGTCCCAAGACACAAGAAGAGGAAGAGGACATGTCCCGTGTTCCATATGCAAGTGCAGTCAGTAGCCTGATGTATGCAATGGTCTATACTAGACCGGACATTGTACATGCAGTGGGAGTATTGAGCAGGTTTATGTCAAAACCAGGGAAGGAGTACTGGACAACAGTGAAGCTGGTTTTGAGGTATTTGTGTGGCACTAGTGATTGTGGTTTGTGCTATCAAGGAAGATCAGGATTGGACAAAATGTTGAATATTTGTGGCTTTGTTGATGTAGACTAGGCTGGAGATCTAGATCAGAGAAGATCTACAAGTGGGTATGTGTTTAACCTATTTGGAGGTGCAGTCAGTTGGATGAGTAAGAAACAATTTGTAGTGGCACTATCAACTACAGAAGCAGAATACATGGCAGCCACTCATGCAAGCAAGGAAGTAGTTTGGTTGCAGAGATTGTGTTCAAGTATGGGGTTAGTACAGGGAGCTATAGGATAGACTGTGACAGCCAAAGTGCAATTTTCTTGGCAAAGAACCCTGCTTATCATTCAAAGACAAAGCACATTGATGTTCAGTATCACTTTGTGAGGGATTTGATAGAAGACAAAAAGGTGTTGTTGGTAAAGGTGGACACTTTGAAGAATACTGCAGATGCATTGACAAAATCTGTGAGCTCTAAGAAGTTCTCTTGGTGTAGAGAGACAATGGTCATTTCAGGGCTGGAAAAATGACTAAGCTCTCTTGTGGCCCCCTGTGGAAAGAAAACAACAAGTGAGAGAATGTTGGGTTTTGTTATAATCTTTCCACAACTAGCCCATGTAGTTAACCGGTGATCCAAATTGGATCCATCAAGAACTGTCAAAGAACCATGACTATATCAGGTTGGGACAAATCTCTAAAAATTCCAGAATATCGATCAAAAACACCCTGAACTAGTGGCAATGGCAGCCAGCGTGGAACGATGAGGACCTCGGTCAAAGTGCACTGACCGAGGCCCATGGAGACTGCGCGGGAGGTCAAAGTAGCCCCTGGGAGGCCCGAATCAAGAAAATAAGGAGGTTTTTGATGTGTGATTAGCGCTAAGAATCGCACATCACTGGGCGAACAGGGCCATAATGAAGGAAAAGCCTGAGCACTCGGTCGCGTGGGGGAACCGGAGAACCACGGGCTGAAAAGTGAAAAGCAATAACGTACAAAGGTGGGACTCGCACTCTAGGAAATCGGTGGTATTGATCGCAGTGCCCACAAACGGTAAGAGGTTTTGGACGAGAGCGAGGCAACTCCATACATCGATCGATGCATGGCAAGCAGAGGTGAGAGAAGACCTTCGTTGATCCTACTCTATCGATCGAGAAAGTCAATCGCGCAAGACGTGCATCTGGCGTCGGATCTAGAGGCCCCAGATCGCACGGCTGAGATCACGCCCGATGGAGGAAGAAGAATCGACGAAGGAATAGGCCACATTTTAGAAGGATTTGGAATATGTTTCACCACCATGGTGGAGGAGGAACGCATCCACGATATAACTGAAGAAACGAACTGACGAAGCATGTTGGCGCCGTTTAGAGGAGGACAAGTGGCCGCTCCCTGATTGTTCATGATGACGCCGAACAAGGAGCTTCAAGTGCAGCTGCAGAAGTTGAATTGACAGAGGAAGAAGAGCAACTGAACAAGCTTGGAATAGGTGGGCTAAAAGCCATGAACAAAGATAGTCAAATCAGGAAAAAAAGTGGGGACTATTAGTCGAAGTCGAGAGACGAAGACAGAGAGACTAGAATCCTGAGAGGAGGATGGAACACAGAGAACAGTGAAGCAAAGCAGAAAGAGACAGAGGGCCGAGCTGACTAGTGATAGCATCGAGCACCAGAGAGCTTGAAAACTCAAGCCATCCCATAGAGGAGTTGTCCAAATTGACCACCACATTTGGCTCTTTCCACTATAGACCAGAAGGTCAGAGAGCGGGTAGGAAGAAGAAGAGTCGGTGCACTCCCGTGGCTTGGGGGATCCAAGAACCACCCTGCCTAGTGAAACCTGCTTTAGGAGAACTCAAATTGAGTCCCTGTATTGTAATTCTCTGCTTAAAGGCACAATAAAACAAGGCCACCACTGAAAGCTAGACCGAAGATGTAGCCCTGGAGAATAGGGTGAACTCATTATTAAAATTTCTTGTGTCTTTGTGTTTGCTTACTGTATTTCTCTATTATCTTTTCATTTTATTGTCTGTGTATTGGCAATCTGATCAATCCATTGCTTCAATAACACAGAACACACACACACACCAGCACATGAGTCTGTAATACCTTTAAACAATAAATCTTTAACTGATGTCACTCATAGGGTGAATGTCAGATCAAGTGGTATCAGAGCACTAGGTTGTAAGGTTAGACAAGCTTGTGTTGTTTTAGTTGTTGAATGCTCACTAGATCAAAGCTCAAATTATGAGAAGGAGAGTTGGTTGAAACTAATCCTAAAACTGGAAGAGTCTATCCTCGGAAGACAATGTCCGAGGAAGGTTCTATGGGGCCGGACTCTCAATTCATAGAGAGTTTCCTAGCTATAAAGTCTATGGTAGAAGAAATGTATAGGGACTTTACAAAGCATAAGGATGAAGATTCATCAGTTTCTAAACAAGATAAAAAAGAAGATGAGTCTCATTCCCATGACCACTCAAAAGGAAAAGGGAAAGAGGAAAGCTTTCTCACACCTCCTAATAGCCTTGTGCATAATAAGAAAGCATATTTGATTAATCTAGATGTTAAATTTGATTTGCCTATATATGATGGAGAGTTAAATGCTGAAAATTTGGAAAATTGGATTAGACAAATTGATGTGTATTGCAGAGTGTAGAACATCAACTTAGACAAGAGCAAAATTCAATTGGGAACCCTACGCCTAGGAGGCACTGCCTTGGTTTGGTGGGAAGGCAGAACCCAAGTTGACATGAAAAGACATGGTAAGACCATCTCTGTCTAGGGTGACTTTGTTTCTGTGATTAAGAAGTAGTTCTATCCATTGGCCTACGTACAACAAGCCATGATGAGTTGGAAAACTCTTCGGCAGTTGAAAGGGCAAAGTGTGCAAGGGTATACTCAAGAATTCAGAAAGAGAACATTGATCTAGGGATCTCATTAGACTCACCAGAAACTCTTTTGAAGTACATTGGTGGTCTACACAGCTACATGAGGCATACCATCCTCATGTTTAATCCCACCAGTATAGATGACGTACCTATACAAGCTACTCATCTAGTAGCTAGAGGAAAGAATGGAAATCCAAAAGTTGGGGGACCATCCCAACCCACTGTAAGCAAGATCAAGGAGAAAAGAAAGTAGAAGTGGAAAGCAAGGAAGGCTAACACTGCACAAAAAGGCAAAGTTTCATGCACTCACTCTAAAAAGGATGGGCATAATGACGAGCACTGTTGGATTCTGCATCCAGAGCTGAGACCTAAGAAGTCTGAGGGCAAGAAGAAGAAGCCTGCTGCAGCTATTCAGAAAGATTTGGGGTCAGACTCAGGAGATGAAACAATCATTGCAGCCACAGGTATAAAAGGTAAGAATTCTGAAGCATCTACTAGTAATTCTTCTCAAACTATTATTGATGAAGAACATGAGAGAAAAAGACATGAGCTTTTCCATATTCGATTTATTTCCAAACATAAAAAGATTGATACTTTGTTTGATAGTGACTCACAAGTAAATTTGATTTATGAAGCAATTGTAAAGAAATTGGGATTAGCAACTACACCTCACAAAAAACCATACCCATTAGGATGGTTGAATGATAAAGCACAGCTACAAGTGACTAGACAGTGCAAACTCAAGTTTTCTTTTGGGTCAGCATTTGTAGATGAGTTTGAGTTAGACATAATTCCTTTTGATATATTTGGAATTGTTTTAGGAAGTCCTTACTTGTATGATAGAAAAGCTATTTTCTATAGAGCTGAGAACAAGTATCTACTTGTTAAATATGGAATCGAATACTTTGTAAGAGCTCACAAGCTCAAGAATAATTATACTCTCATAAATTCTGGGAAGATGAAAAGAATGATAAATTCATGCAAAAAATTCTTACTAGTGGTTGTAAAGGAAAAGAAACCTGATAAAAACAATGTATTTGAGGGTTGTAATGCTCAGCAGCAAGCTAATATAGAAAACATTGTTTTACAATATGATGTCCTGTTTTAGGAACCAAAAGGTCTGCCACCCAAAAAGGAAATAGTACATGATATTATTTTGCAACAAGATGTTCCATTGCTGAACATTAGCATGTACAGGTTGTCTGCTTTAGAGAATGCTGAAATCAAGAAGTAGGCACAGGAGTTGCTCGAGAAGGGGTTCATCAGGCCTAACACATCACCATGTGGGTCACCAATCGTTTTGGTGAGAAAGAAAGATGGCTTTTGAATAATGTGCATTGATTATCGAGCACTGAATAAGATAACAATCAAAAATCGTTATCCCCTTCCTCACATAGATGATATTTTAGATCAATTGAAGGAAGCTATTTATTTCACCAAGCTGGGTTTGTACAGTGGATACCATCAAGTCAGAGTTGCAGACAAAGATGCATGGAAGACTACTTTCAAAACAAAGTAGGGCTTGTATGAGTGGTTGGTTATGCCTTTTGGATTGACCAATGCCCCTGCTACTTTCATGAGATTAATGATTGATGTACTCAGGCCTTTCTCGATGATTTTGTTATTGTGTATCTGGATGACATTCTTATTTTTAGTAAAACGTGGGAAGAACACTTAAAGCATGTTAAGTAGACATTAGATGTTTTAAAAGAGAAAAAATTTATGTTAAACTCTCAAAATGTGAATTTGGAAAAACATCTCTAAATTATTTGGGTAATATAGTAAGGGGTGGTGAATTGAAAATAGATCCCTCTAAAGTGGCAGTCATTGTAAACTGGCCTAAACCCAAGTCTGCTAAAGAAGTGAGAAGCTTATTCGGAGCAGCACAATATTGGAGGAAGTTCATTTCTAATTTTTCCTCAATTGCAGCTCCCTTACATGCTTTGACATGATTGAACAAGGTGTTTCAGTGGGGAGGCAAACATTAGAAAGCCTTCGACACCTTGAAAGAAAAGATTACTACAAGACCTATACTAGCATTGTCTGATCTACAAAGACTGTTTGAAATCCAAACAGATGTCAGTGACTATGCCATTGGAGCAGTGTTGACACAACATAGTAAACCCATATGTTATCATTCTGAGACTTTTAATCCTGCAGTAGTTAACTATCCTACATATGATAAAGAATTGTATGCATTAGTTCAGAGTGTGAAAAAACTGGAAACATTACTTAATGGGAAAAGAGACAGTAATACATACTGATCATCAACCACTTCAATATCTACACTCCCAAACTAAGTTGCAGCAATCAAGACATTACAGATGGATGGGTTTTCTACAACAGTTTCATTTAATCATAAAATATAAAAAGGGAATACATAACAAAGTTGCAGACATGTTATCTAGACCCATTATAAATGCATCTACTATACTTAAGCATAATTATGTACTATATGAAAGCTACATTGAACAATATGCTCAAGATATAGACTTTAAAGATGTATATGCAACTTTGATTCAAGGCAAAAAGGTAGGAGAATTGGGTTATCATGTGAAGGACCAACTCTTATATCATTGTGGGAAACTCTGCATTCCAAAAACAGAGAGAGTAAAGATAATTAGGGACGCACACACTTCTCTGATATCAGGTCACTTTGGGGTAAGTAAAATAGTTTCACAGCTGCAAATATTTTGTTATTAGCTGAAAATGAATGAGACAGTTTCTTGATATGTAAGAGGGTGTACTATGTGTGCTAAAAGCAAGCCCAATAATAGAAAACTAGGCTTGTACACTCCTTTACCAATTCCTTCTCACCCTTGGGAAAGTGTTTCCATGGATTTTGTTGGAGGAATTCCTAAATCTAGGAAAGGTCATGATTATTTATATGTGGTTGTGGATAGGTTCATCAAAATGTGTATTTTGATACCTTGTAATAAACAAATTACAGCTGAACAAACTGCAAAATTGTTATTTGAACATGTATGGGTTCATTTTAGATTACCTACTTCTATTGTATTTGATCGAGACACCCGATTTATGGGGAAGTTTTGGTCAAATCTGTGGGAACTGATGGACACCCAACTAAAGAAAATCACAGCTTTTCATCCATAAACCGATGGCCATATAGAAGTAGTTAACAGGACAGTAATCCAGTTACTCAGGGGATATTGCAGCAAACATCCTAAGCTTTGGGATGAACATTTGTGTTATGTGCAACATGCTTACAATAGAGAAAAACACTCTTCTACACAGAGATCTCCTTTTGAGTCCTGTTTTGGTTTCATACCAAGGTATCCTTTGGATTTTGTCTTTGGTAAAGATACCATGGTTGATGGACACAGTGATGTGGGCAAGGCAACTAGGTTCATTGAACAAATCTAGGAGATCCACCAGGCAGTATAGGAACAACTGGAAAAGAGCCAAGCCAAGTACAAGGCTAAGCAAGATAAGCATTGGATGGAGCATAGTTTTCAAGTTGGAGACCAGGTCTGGCTGTATATCAGCAGGAACAGGATGCAAGGTGAAGGTAAAAAGCTAAACCCTATCAGGTATGTACCCTTCAAGATACTTGAGAAGATTGGTGAAAATTCTTTTCACCTTGATCTACCAGCTTACATGCACATCTACTCAGTCATAAATGCAGATTGCTTGAGACTGTTTGAACCTTCTCTAATTGAGGATCCTGAAGAGCAAAGTCAATTGCCTTCTATTGATGACCTGCTACCTGAATATCTTAATGAATTGCAGGAAGACACATTCTTGGACAGGAAGAAGAGGACGATGCGCAGAGGAGATGTTGAGTACCTAAGGATTGGGCTCAAAGGTTCAAAGCGAGGCAGTGGAAAGTGGATTGAGATTGGACAAGTGAGAAAGATTTACCCTCACTTAGAGGATGCTTGAAAACCAACTTTTGGTGGTCCAAAATTTTTTTCAGCGGGAAGGCCGTGATCCAAATTGGATCCACAAGAACTATCAAATAACCATGACCGTATCAGGTTGAGACAAATCTCTAAAAATTCCAAAACAGCGATCAAAAACACCCTAAACCAGTGGCAATGGTAGCCAGCGTGGAACGACGAGGACCTCGGTCAAAGTGCGCTATTTGAGGCCCATGGAGACTGCGCGAGAGGTTAAAGTAGCCCCTGGGATACCTGAATCCAGAAAATAAGGAGGTTTTTGATGCGCGATTAGCTCTAATCGCGCTTTGCTAGGTGAACAGGGCCATAATGAAGGAAAAGCCTGAGCACTTGGTCGCGTGGGGGAACCGGAGAACCGTGGGCAGAAAAGTGAAAAGCGCTAATGTACAAAGGTGGGACCTATGCTCTGGGAAACCAGTGGTATTGATCGGGTGCCCACAAACGGTAAGAGGTTTTGGACGAGAGTGGGGTGATTTCATACATCAATTGAGACGTGGCAAGCGAAGGTGAGAGAAGACCATCATTGATCACACACTATCAGTCGAGCAAGTCAACCGCGCGGGATGTGCATATGGTGTCAAATATGGAGGCCCCAGATTGGGCAACTAAGATCGCACCTGATGGAGGAAGCAGAATCGGCAAAGGAATACGTCGCATTTTATAAGGATTTGGAATCCGTTTGACCGCCACGATGGAGGAGGAATGCATCGATGACGTAACTGAAGAAACGAACTGACGAAGCATGCTGGCGCTGTTTAGAGGAGGACAAGTGGCCGCTCCCTGAGAATTCATGATGACGCCGAACAAGGAGCTCCAAGTGTAGCTGCAGAAGGTGAATCGACAGAGGTGGAAGAGGAACCAAACAGGCTTGGAACAGGTGGGCTAAAAGCCATGAACAGAGACAGTCGAATCAATAAAAAAAGTGGGGACTATTAGTCAAAGTCGAGAGACGAAGACAGAGAGACGATAATCCCGAGAGGAGGACAGAACACAGAGAATAGTGAAGCAAAGCAGAAAGAGACAGAGGGCTGAGCTGACCAGCGGTAGCATAGAGCACCAAAGAGCTTGAAAACTCAAGCCATCCCATAAAGGATCTGTCTGGATTGAGCACCACATTTGGCTCTTTCCACTGTAGACTAGAAGGTCACAAAGTGGGTAGGAAGAAGAAGAGTCTATGCACTCCCATGACTTGGGGGATCCAAGAACCACCCTGCCTAGTGAAACCTGCTTCAAGAGAACTCACATTAAGTCCCTGTATTGTAATTCTTTGCTTAAAGGCACAATAAAACAAGGCCACCACTGAAAGCTAGACCGCAGATGTAGCCCTGGAGAATAGGGTGAACTCCTTATTAAAATTTATTGTGTCTTTGTGTTTGTTTACTGTATTTCTCTGTTGTATTTCCATTTTATTGCATGTGTATTGGCAATCTAATCAATCCATTGCTTCAATAACACAGAACACACACACACACCAGCACATGAGTCTGTAATACCTTTAAACAATAAATCTTTAACTGATGTCACTCATGGGGTAAATATCAGATCAACCGGGGGGTTAGAGGGGGGGCGAAGCCCCCTTCGTTGCAATAGGATTTTTTCGGGGGGGGTCACAAGGAGTTTGAGGTGTACCCATAACCCCATTTTATGGGGTTTGGGGCAGCGCCCCGGAAAATTTTGGTTTTGAACCCTATGTTAGGTTGGGCGGACCCACCTATGGTTTTGTGCATGATTTTCACACATGTTTTTTGGTCCATGGTATTGGACGTGATGGTTTTCGGTCCATGGTATTTGATGCTTCGGCATGTATAAATATGTATTATAACATTGAAAGGATCATAATGAAAAATCAAGCTCGTAGTCCCGGTTTTGGGATCCAGGGGAAATCTCTGTGTATACATGTTTTATGTGTTATGCTCTCACATTGTTTATTTTTTGTGTTTTTTAGAATTCGTATGCAGGTAATTTATGTACGGGGTTAAAACCTACAAGTTGATGTTAGATTTATCTCTTTTATGGTTAAGAATAGGTTGCTTTTGATGATTTAGTAATTTGCTTCCATTTGTTCTTTCTATAACAGGTTAAGCAGCGATAAAGAAAAGATTCAAAAGGCTAGCAATAGTGCCTTGACCTCTCTTCCTCCCTTTGGGACCATGATTTGAGGCAAAGACCCTCTTGCTGCCGCAAAAACACAAATTTTCCTCATTCATAGGACTTCTAGTGTTTGCAACTTTTTAGTGGTTAATAGTCTAGTTTTGCTTTGCTTCAAAACTTCTTCATCATGCTCACTTCTTTATTTACAATAGTCTTCTTTCATGATTTCCTTTCTTGCAGCAGCTATCAGCATTTCCTTCTGTAGATTATAGTTTAGACTATTTTGATACAAAACTTTGTTTTCCTAGATGCACTCTTTCATTGCTTGCTTGATTTCCTTGGTTGACTATCAATTTTGTTATGCAACAGATCTCTTCTAACAGCAGACCAGCCTATCATCCATCCCATCCTCCATCTGATCCATGCCCTACAGGTTGCCCAAATCTCCCTTCAATTTTGCCTTAGTTTCCTGCATTTTCCATAGAACTTCTTCCTCTCTTCTTGAGCAAACACAATCACCTTTCTCTCTCCTAATGATTCTTGGTAGACCCTAGGTGCCCTAACACCTCATTCCAACCTTCATCCACCTTTTCCACCCTCTCTCACACCTTCAAAATAGTGAAAAATGCTCTTGGCCTCCTCCTTTAGGCCTCCTGTTGTTCCCTATTTTCCTCCAGTAGATTTCTTGTGTCCTCCTGTAGATTTCCCTGTAGGCTTTCTTTTGAAGTCTGAGTGTAGGAAAAGCCTCTAGAAGGCCACCTGAGACCTCCTAGGACCCATCCACGCCATCCTACATCCTCTCAAGTCCCAAAACCACCCTCCAATGCCACCTATTCGCTGCCACATTCACAAACAATAAATCACATACATGTAAAATTCACATAAAACTACATAAAAATCCAAAAAGATGTTTTTTTCTCATTTACTTCTAGAAATATCTTAGTTAGATGTTGTTTATGGATTTAAGACATTTGTGGTTTATATCTTTTAATTTATAATGTCCTAATTATGGATCCCTGTTGGGATTTGATACGTTGATAAAAAATGGTTATTATTGTGGGTTCTCCGGCTTCTAAATTAATAGATGTTGTTTACTTCCTTGAGTGGGTAATGGAATTTTTTAAACACACACATGGCAGCAAGATAATATGAAAGATAAAACATGATAGTACTTTTTTTATTAACAAAATATATACATTTATTGTACATGGTTTGTCCGTTGGGTTCCACATCCCAAGGTCTCTTGGACTTCCTTTGTCTATTCCACTTCCACACTAACCCTTAGAGGATTAGGTGTCCAACATTCCCCCCCTTAATCCGAAGGGTTATGTATGAGTCCAAGAAGAGAGTTGTAATACAAAACGTGAAAAAAATGCATGGCAGCACTAGGCTGAATGTGCTCTCTGAAATGTTGGTATAAAGGGCGGTGGTTTAAGGATGACCACCAACACTGGAAAACTTAGTGTAGTTCCCAGAAATCTTCCAAGTCTGGCATGAATCTCAAGTCTTCTACTAGAGGAAGTGCTCCTGATGTTTTGAAGAGGGAAACCTTCAACCAATAAAGGGAGGTCTCACCCCGCATAAAAGGGAGAACTTCAACCTGAAAAGGGAAGTCTCAACCTGTGATGTTCTAAGGATGACCAACAACTCTGGAATGTTTAATGCAATTCCTAGAACTCTTCCAAAACTAGCAAGAAGTTGAAGTCTTCTGCTAGAGGAAGTGTCCCAGATTACCAACTGAGGGCATGCTCAGGGGCATCTTTGTCTCTGGCTACAACTCTGAATCTGGTATGGAAGGTTGTGGCTCAGGCTCACTTGATGTGACTTTGAAGCTTGTAGATGACCATCATTTCCCCCCTGTCAAATACAAGGTGAGATGATGGAGAAAACTCAACTACAAGACTATTCAATACTCTTGAATAAGTTCTGACATGTGACTGAAATATCTTCTTGGCTATTGATGCCCATTTCCAAGAAGCGATCCATCCAATATGAATCTTTGTTCTTGCAGGAGGTTTGTTTATGAAGCATCTGTTTCAAGAATGACTAGTTTTATGACAATGCTTACATGGATGAATATCAAAACACTGATCCTTCAGATGGCCAACTCGATCACAAGTTGGCATTTCACAATCTGTTGTGGCTGTTATGGAAGAGAACCAGAATCTGAAACAACTGAAGGTGAATTTTCATGAATGAATCCAGCACTTTAAAATTGGACTGGTTTGGAGTATTCTAGAATATGAAAGGACACGTCCTTGTCATATCCAAGACCAATTATTTGCTTGTTGTGGACAAGCTCTTCCCAAGGTCTGATGATGGGCTTGGGAAGTGCAGGCTGAATTTCTGCTTTTGCATGCAAATATGTTGTTGTATTAGGCACTGAATCTAAATTTGTAGCATTATTGTCTTGTTGTTTATGGGAGTCTATTTCATTGTTCTTAATAGAAACAAGTTCAGAATGATGACTCCATTATTGTAATTCTGCTTGTTGTAGTTGAGATTCAAGCTGCAAAAAATCAATCTGTTCTTGTGCATATTGTAGACATGTCTAAATTTCAAAGAGAGAGTCTTTGTTGATTTTGACTATGTTTTCGACACTAGAATGTATTAGTGTATTCAGTAACTCTAATACTCCATAAATTCTTTTCATTTTATCAACAAATCAAACTCTGTTAAATACACTTATTTTAGCTTATTTTCAAAGATATTAGAAGTTGCTCCAATTTCGATTTGCGCCAAGTTTTGGTTGAATGGTAAAATCATACAACTTTTGGAATAAGGGGATAACTTCTATATACTTTAATACTCTACAGGAACTTCAACACTGAACACAAAAACTATAATGAGTTTTAAATACAATACCACAACTAGGGCAGCAGCAACTGCAAACTTTCTTGGATCCTTCAAATACTCCTTCACTTTCTCAGTCGGTGGAAAAGAATATTCAAGTTCAATAGCGACTACTGATACATTTTTGTAACCATTGATGATAGCATGTGGAACAACTACAATTGTGGGATAGTTGATCACTAGAGAAAGAGTTGTACATAATCTCATAAACTGCAAAGTTGAAAGCACATAAGAAGCACCTTACATTTGCCAATTTTGAAACAGCAGATGATGAAGTGCTCACCCCTGAAACCCTGGGGTGAAACTTTGGTACAAGTTTTTCCAAAACAAGTGCTTACAATATCATCAATTTCTTCATATAAAATAAGCAAGACTGTATTGAATGACAGCACTCAAAAAACACGCATCCTAAGAACAAAAACTTAGCACATTCAGGAGACCATCACTGATAAGTGCCTCTTGTGGTGTATTTGTCAACCCTTATAGGAAATAATCATTTTTTCTCCATGAAATGAAACTATTGATCTTCAGTTCAGCAACGAGTAATGAATTAGCTTGCTCGAGATATAAAACAGCGTAGACACAATGTATATATGCCAAAACAATATTTAAAAGCAATGCATATATATATATATAAATATATATATATATATATATATATATAATATATATATATATATATATATATATATATATATATATATATATATATCAAAACAACAACTATGAAAGCAGCGCATATATATCAAAACAACAGCTATGAAAGCAGCACATATATATCAAAACAACAACTATGAAAGTAGCACATAGATCTCTGCCTTTGGCCTTGACATCTGTTGGGGTCGGTCACCACTACCTGCACCTTCTCTTGAGGAAAGGTCATGGGAAACTCTGATGTCGTGATCTAACTTTTTCAAATCTATACAACATGACACAAGTGTAGTCAGCCCTTCATATGTGGCTCCAGTACACTTGCTCAAGCTTAACTCCCTCAAAGACTTGCAGCTTTTCCAAACTGACTCCAATGTTGTGCTGGAAATTACACAACCATCAAATTTGATTGTTTGTAGTCTGTCACAGTTTTAACATATTCAATAACGGGCATCCAAGGCACATGCACATGACTGTTATTTAGTCAAGTGAACCATGTAATCTCAGAGTTCTTTGTACATCGACCAGCAGAAAATTAAAGAGATAAATAATGAAGCACATTGCATGAATGAGAAGAGGTGTCATCAAAGGGTAGCCACAGTCCTTGTATTCACATGAAAGATAGAAGATTCAATATTAATGGAATTTTTGTCACGACTTCAACGAAGGAAGAAGGATTTGGAGCATAATAGTTGCTCTGGATCTCCCTTTTGGATCTCATCAAGTAGCTCGTCTTAATAATGGGAAAAGAAAATTTTTAAGTTGACGCAAGTCTGAGGAACCACTTGCAATGGAAATTATTCCTGTGGAGCGAACACTCCGACACTTTGAAGCATCAAGTCTTCCTTACATTTCACAACAACCAACTCAACTTCAAGATCAGTGACCCCCACACACCACAAGCTGTTGATTCGCGTCTTGCAATGATCAATCCTGAAAGTGAATTGCTACCTTTTATGCCTAAGACCTCAACAAAAGCAAAAGCTGAGTCTCCTTTTCAAGAGCATGGTATGAATCTACACATCAGCAAACCCAAGTTCAGAAAGCTTCAGGTGAGGTTTCGCATAGTCAAAAAATAAAGTGTCTTCGTCTTGTGCATACTTCTGAACATAAAGTGAAAAACTAAGGAGAGGAGGCTCTCACGCATAGGCTCTGGATAGCAATAGTATAGGGACAGCGTGCAATTGGAATGAGATTTAAGGTTTCTATACCCTATTGAAAAGCCTATTGAAGCTCCATCATGAGATACCCATACAAACCTAGCACCTGGCGCTGTTCATTCTGAAATGGTTTCATTCATTGTTGTTCATTTTGAAATGGTTTCATTCGTTGCTTGTCATTCTGAAATAGTTTCATTCGTTGCTTGTCATTCACAGGGCACCTGTACGTAGAAACAAATTAATGTTTATGAAAACTTTTAGGAGGACCATTGAACATTCACTCATGCGCAGACCAAGCACTCAATACCAAAAATAGGGCAATAGTTCTACTAGCAGACAGGGAAGAACTGATACATGAATAAAGGCCATAGTAACGCTTTTGAGCTCCGGGATTTGTACTAGCGAAACATTAAGTGTCGTAATTCTAACAAGGTAGCAGTCGAGCAGAGAAAACTGTCATGGGAATAATGCTTGGCTGGGAGAGGTTTCAGTCTGAAAAATATGCACAACAGAGGGACAAATCTGATAGGAGTTACAGTACAAAAAAATAATTTGAGACCTGCGCACCCTGGTATGAGGGAAAGATTGCATTTTTTCTACATCAGGAAAATGGGTAAAGTTGCAAGACAAGCATGCACAGAAGGGCCACAAAAACAAGTGGGTCACAATTGAGAAGGGCATGAGATCGCCTGCTCTGATACCATGTTAAACACACACATGGCAGCAAGATAATATGAAAAATAAAACATGAGAGTACAATTTTTATTAACAAAACATATACATTTATAGTACATAGTTTGATCATTGGGTTCCACATCCCAAGGTCTCTTGGACTTCCTTAGTCTATTCCGCTTCCACACTAACCCTTAGGGGATTAGGTGTCCAACAACATTCTTTTCATGGTTTTCATAGTGCTTTCTGAAAAATTTGGATTAGTTGGTTAATTTGGGTTTACTAGTTTTTCTTTACATTTCAGACTTTCTCCTTTCTGCAGTTAGAGTAGTATCTATAGAGTATTCTTTCTCTCCTTTCCTCACATATAGAGCTTCTTCTGTAATCCATAGGATTTGGCTTGAGCTCCTAGTGATCTTATGTCAGCTAACCAAGTGACAACCTGCAGTACGAACTAGTACTTGTGCATAAAGCACCGTCGCTTCCAAGTTTGTCACGAAATACCGGGTTGATAAGAGTAAAGTAGGCAGCCTAGGAGTTGCAACATTATTGCTGCAATACTAGTGCTCACCATGTGTGTTTCATACTTATCTCACAAACTTCTTGGCATAGATTTGATATTTGCTTGGATATTTAATACTTGTGATTTTATGAAGGAGTTGAGGTAAAATACATTGTATCAGCGTGGTAAATGTAAAATGGTAAGTATTGCATGCAGAGTGTGTCAATTTTCAAAATGTGACCATATTTGGCTTTCCATGGTGGAAGGTTGCAAACACATGAAGCAATACGTGACTCATGATGGGTGTGCTTCGAAACATTATGAATTTATATGGTGAAAACTGAAAGCCACAAAGTAACAAAAAACCCCTTTTTAATCTTACACAAATAATTACCAAGATGACCAACACAGTTTCAGGGTAAAAGAATGCTATACTATAACTTGCATATGATACAAAATGGTAATGTAACCATGTCATAGAGAATGAAATATACAATGAAAGAAATCATTGTGACCTTGAACCAAGATAATGACCAGCAAGTAGAAGTTGTTACTGGCCACTAGAGTTTTCACCCCCGTTTCCTAGCCACGAAAATGGGTTTTAATTCAATATTTAGAGGTTTAGATTCTAAGATATAGCATGACATCACTTTCATTTGGAATTATAACTCTTTCAAGCAACATAGAAATATACCCAAATTACATAGTGAGGTCTAAATGAATTCTGAAGTAGGTGACAACTTCAGAGACCACAATTAGGGTCACAATGTTTGAATGATTGAATATGAATCTCCCATTTTATACTAAGAAAACTTATTCAAGAATAGAGACATTGGTTGTATTTTCATGTATAACAATAAAGCACGAAATGGGAATAGCAGTGGGGAAAAAGCATTGGAATATGATTATATTTTTGCAATAATGCTCAGTAGACTTAAACAAACTAGAATTTGTAGAGATAAGCCATAAACTTACAAAGGTCTTGTTGATGATGCGATCAACACCCTCCAAAAAATTTCCTACACTTGAATTTTTTAGACTGCTGAGGATCTTACGACCTATCGTTCTATGGTCACTGCATGTCCATTGATGTTGTGCTAAGTTTTAAGTCTCCTTCCCGGTTTCTAACTGTCAAAGTCACTTACTCACACATACTTCGTCCTTGATGAATTCATAAGCACACTTCCTTTATGAAATCTTGAACGGGCATAGTAGATTCCATCAAGATATTTCGTGTGCAATGTTCAATCCATTCCAATAGTCAGTGGGTCACACCATCTGACAGTCCCTCTTGATTTGGTTGCAATTGTATTTTTATTTTGGTGAGTTTTCCCAACTATTTATTTTATGTACCTTTGTATCACTTTCATGTTTGTAGTTGTTTCTTTTCTTTTCCTTCACTTTAACAAGTGGTGTTTTCATGTTTTCTTTGCATTGGCATGTGCCACTTCCAATTTTTTTACTATTTGCAAGTGTTGTTTTCAAGTTTTCTTAATGTCACAAGTGTTACTTGTAACCATTTCCACTCTTGTATGTGTCGCACCTTTTCACATCGCTAGAGGTGGATTTAGCACAATATTCTACATTATATGGTTCTACATATCATTAAAATATATGCTAGACATATTCCTACAGCTTTGTGCACTTTATGGTCGCATTCGACACTTCAGTCGCAACTTGGATTCTAAGTGTTGCAATGTGGCATTTCAACTATCGCACTTGGAAATAAGTGTCACTTTGTTATCATTTGAAGGTGTGATTATTTCTCATGATTCCTATGCATTCCCATGGCTTGTATCAATGGAAATCATGTGTGTGATCCATGTTTGAGTCTTGTTAAGGTGCATTTCCATCTCTTACTCTATTGGTCCCACACTTAGCCATTATGGATCTCTTCTTGGTCCTACTACCCAATGCACGTTATGAAAGCTTCAATCCTTAACTAGGTGATGAGAATTGTCTATTCATGAGTCTTATTGATGAGATCTCTTCTTCATAGACTTGTGCACCAAATCTTCCCTAAGGTCATCAACAAGGTCATCTCCTACGATTACACATTTAGAAATTTCAAGGCATGGTCACCTAACCCTTCTGGCTTTCACCGACTCAGTGCACCAAGTTTAGCTTGCTTTTTCCTTGCATAGGACACTTATGGAAAATATTGGCCCTCTATTGAAGCAAACTATGTCATACAAGGCCCTCCTCCCTTTACCACGCAGCAATAACCCTTCTTAGGCTAAGTGACCAAACTCTATGTTGCCTCCCTCTGTGAACTATGAAATTTTCTCTTATAGTGATCCCTCCTAGGTGTATAGCATGTATTTAATGAATAGTCTGTCATTGCTGAAGAAAATTGTGCCCAGTAGAAGAATTTTCCTTCAAAAGTGAACTTTGGGAAAACATAGTGCACTTCGAGAAAACAAGGACCATTTGAGCACACTTTAGAAAAACAAGGACAATTTGGGTGCACTTTGGGAAAAAAAATATCCTTTTTCCCTTCAATAGTGCATGGTGCACTTTCAATCAACATTCAGGCACCCTTTTCCAATTTCTCTGCACCCTATGTTGTCATTAATCCTCTCTGGCACATAACTCACTATCAAGAAACAATGCTTCCTCCTTGTCTCTTGTGACTATGCCTTGCACCCAAGTAGTATCTTTCTCTCTCTCCCAAAGAACATGGTGCATTTTTAGTAAATAATGGGGTCATTCCTTGCTCACTATCCAGCTCAGCTGCGCTTTCATTGTTTCCTACTCCATTGAGCCTAACGCATGGTGCAGTTCAGTCAACAAGCTCATCACATTGTCCCTTGCACTTTTCCACTGTGTTGGGCCTTGAATAAATCCTCCTCATAGTGCATGGCATAGTCTTAGTGAACATTGGTGCCTTCCTTAGCCACTATTAAGTTAAACTTCACTCTCCTCATCAAGCCCTTCCTTATCGAGTCCTTTCACATGCCTTCACAAGAAGCTTCCTCCTTGAGTAAGATAGAACTAGGATAGATGATTTCAAGTATGATTTTTCCTTGTCATGAGTGATTTTCATTAGAAGGTGTACCTCTTCAACAAGTCAAGGTGATGCTCAAGGAAGATATTAAGGAGAAGGAATAAGGAAGTACTTGCAAAGAAGAAGCACAAAGAAGAACCATCATGAATACATGAAGCAAATTGTGGACCATGATAGGATGAAGACATTGCATGATAGCTCAGAATATCTCGTTGTTGATCCAAGGCCTTTTGGAAGATGAATATGATGAGAAATGTATATATTTCATGAATATTGAAGACAAAGAATAAAGAAGAACATCTTGGCCTTACCACATCATCATGAAACTCCATGTCATCCTTGTCAAGTTGTGACTTGTACTAGTGTCACCATAATTTCATGTGTCTCCACATATCTTTCCACATTACTTTCAGATGTAATGATGTAATTATCAAAATGAAAATGACAAAATGTAATGTGTGGAAGTCCAATAGTCACATGTGGAATATGAAAATTCACATGTGGGCAAATGAGTTAAATAGACATTCAAAAGTGATTTAGGAGTCCAAGAGTCACGAGGGAAGATCAAGACTCACAGGGGATATGAAAGGTCATTCCTGTTATTATAAATGAAACTTCATAAATCAAGCAAAAGGGGATTTTGGAGGCTTAGGCTTTGGAGAGATAGCTTTAGCTTCTCTAGCTTGACATAGGAGAGAAGATCATTCCTTGGAGAAGCAAGAAGTGACTTAATGCTCCACTATTGTAACTAGTACCTCATCATTCTAATTGTTTACTTGGATATTTCACCTAATAATCAGAAGCTCAATAAGCCAACACACTCTCATGCATGTATCGTAATTGTTTTAATATTGTTCTTTTGATGTTTTTGGTATACATTATGTTCATATGTACTAAAGAAATTGAACTACTTCATTTGATTTGGTGCTTATCTTGTTGAATGTGTGTTGTATTTGTTTTAATGGTCATTGTGTCTATGTGAACTATTTCATTGGATAACTAATGAATATTTTATTTCTCTCATGTGTCTCTCTTAGGCTTACTTATTCCATAGAGTCACTCTTATGAAGGTACCATTTTACACATTATAATTGGTGTTTCACAATGTCAACTTACTTTCAGGATATGTGTGTAATCTCTTATGTTATTCATTGTAGCCAAAGCAAACTGTATAGTGATGGTGTCCAGGATAATACTCCAAATGGGGCTCATACTCCAAATGAAGTGAGGTCTAATTCGTACTTCACATCAGGGAGACCCCCTGTATATTGGCAGATTTCTAGCACAATCAACAGGTCGATTGAAATTTTTCTCGTACCTATAACAAATCAGCCTTTATTTTCCTATGAGTCAATTTTTAACAGTTTCTTGTAGAAATTGTAACCATTGAGCTAGGGTTTCAAGTGGACCTTTGAGTTAAGCTTCTCCATATGAGCTCCAATTTTTGCAATAGATAGCGGTAGGTTGTGTTATAAAAAAAAATTACCCATATTTTTTTCTTATGAAGGAAATTTTCAAAAAAAAGGTTTATATCATGCACTTTGTAAGAATTGGGCATATTTTATAAATGTCACATGATAATTTGTTTATTTTATAAATAAATATAAATTAGTTTTAATTTTCTTCCAAAAAAAGGTGTGTGGTAACTCTCGTGCTTGCTTCAATGGCTAGGATTTTACCTGCAACAATCAAGAACTCAGAAGTAATTGCAACCCCCCCCCCCCCCTCACACTCCTAATGTTTAACAAAGGGGGTTGTCCACAATCCATTGTTTTCGTAAACCATGGAAACTTACGTGGCAATCGCTTGTGCATTTTAAACCCTCCCTCTCCCAAAACAACATACCGCCTAACCCCAACCCCACAAACTGCCTTCCCGCTAGTCGTTACTCCTGCCAAATCTATTCCTCCACTATCCACTCTACCAAATAATTCCACACTATCTCCTCCACTATTTTTCAATTCATAACCGCCAAATATTGTAATTAATTCCCACCAACATTCAAAATCCTCTTAAACGCTCTGATCATTAAAATCATCAATGGGTATTCGAATTTTCTCTAAAATTTGAGTGTGCCCAAATTGTCTAGTCATTTGCTCAGATTTGCAATGCTCACAAAAAAACTAAGCATTAGAAGAACTTCCAAGTCCATACAAGTATTTCTCCCACCATCTTAAATATTTCCTAGTATTCCAGTTTTCTCGTTTTCTATTCAATCTCAAAATGAGTACTTCTAAAGGAAAAAGTAAGTCTCAAATTGAAAACCTCGTGCTTCCTGCAGTCCTGAATTTAGATGAGCTACATTTGGTAGACTTAGATTTCAAAATTGTAGAGGCCAAATGTGAGTTTGATTTGTATGAATCGCATAATTATGCTTTTCAGAAGTTTGAAGATGTCAATGATGAATTTAGTTTCTAGGAATCCTTGTTACCCCAGTTTGTTTTTCCTTGGACTCATCATTTTCTCGATTTTATCTCTTGGTGTGAAAGGAGATATTTACCCAGTCAAAGAGCTGTAGTAGCTAGAATTGGTGAAATTTTGTTTTATATAACACCAAATTCCATTCTTCAAGCGTTCTGAATCAATACTCCAATTTCACTGAATTCCTTTCAGTTGAATCATTAATGGAAATTTTCCATAAGATTACATTTCAAGAGAGTGCCCATATTTTTGAGTCATTTTCATAGAAGGATCTGAATTGTTGCTTCATAATCCACCTTATTTCTCAGCCATGTTTCCTAAAATTTCTAGATAAATAATTTCCATGATTTGTTGTCTTCTAGTCTATCAAAGTGTTGAATGGGTTGATGAGGTTATTCTAGAATTCCTGACTATATTTTCATCTAGGAAAAAGCCTTATGTCTTATTCAATTTTAGCTAGTTTACCTCAATTAACATTCATGAGCAGTTCTTAAAATTCAATGCAGAAAGAGCCTTCAAATATCAATCTATTTTATTTTACCTATTCTTATACCATCAATTTGAGAGGTTTAAGATGCCAGTACAGAAGCTAGATTCACATGGGAGGCCACAATTTGTTATTCACTAGACCTCGTTAGTCAGAAAGAATTCAACTCAAATTAAGAGAATTTTACATTTAAGTGAGCCGAAAAAGGTAGGAGATTGGTATCTATATCAAAGCTTCACAGAGATCACGATTTATGGTTGTGAATTGACACCTTATGAGCTACCAATATTTCTTCCAATGAGGATTTTTTCTTTGCAGTTCATAAGGTAGAGCCTGAATATAGATGAAGTTCATTTTATGTCAAGGAAACAAAAAGGTCACTTTAAATTAAAAGATCATGTTGGCCCCTTCATAGAAAATACCATAGCAATTGATAAAGAACAAAAAAAATGTTAAGTCAAATGAAGTTTAAAATGAGTTTTAGTTGGCCTTATGATCCTTTGAGAATAATTTCAACTATCAGACTTGAGAATAATTCAACTCCTTATATTCATTTCTTAAAGCGAAAAATTGAACAGTAAGCTAATCGAGAGGTTTGGGGGGGAAATACTTTACAGGAAGTTAAGGAATCAGTGTCAAGTCAAACAACATTGGAAAGAACTCATCCAAAAGAAAAGGAGTTGAAAAAGAACAAGTGAAATCATTTCTCTTGGCATTTTAGGGTCTAATTCAATAGAGTTTAGACTTTTCAAAAGAAGAAGGACTAACGAAACAGAAGAAGAATCATCTTAAGCCAAGCATATAGATGTCTCAACTATAATGATTGTGTCAAGCGAGCATGTTTTTACTCTACAACAAATTAAAGAAATAGCAACTAATGCATCTATTTCTCCTTCTTCTAGTAGTTAAATCATTTTTTCTAAATTCATAAAAATGAAGAAAAAAATGATCTTCTAAATTTTGCTACATATATTCAATTTCATAAACAAACATCCTCTACCCAAAACAAATTTTTAGCTGCACTAGACCTTGATAGTAGTCAGTTTCAATTGGCATTTCTTGAGCCAAAGGTTCCATCCATAAAGAGTGCAGAGAACTACAAAAATTCTTTACTTTCTTTTGATATTTTTTATTTTCACCCTATAGACCAAATAGATCTACATAAGAAAGTGGGTGAAATTATCTACTCGTCTCTAACATTTTGCTATGGTCGTTTCAAAGTTACAAACTTCTTTGAATAACATTCATTCTCATCCAAAGTTAGAAATTATGTCATCATTGGCAAAAGATACAAGGATAAAAGCTTTAGAATATATTGTTATCAAATTAGGAATGGATCCTAATTATGGTGATGCAACTTAGGAGATCATAAAAAATAGAAATGTAGATATTCAAGCATTGCGCAGGAAATTAAATTTACCAACAACAAAGAATCCTTAAGCTAGGGAAGTGGGAGAAATGCAGAAAGAAAAAGAAAACGTGTTGCATATGATTGTGGAGCAAAATCTGCAAATACAAAAAATGGAGGCAGATATGGAAAAGCTAGTGAAAGAGAGAGAAAAAAATGTTGGTACAAGAGTTTCAACAATGGAGTCAGGATCGGCAAGTCATGATTCAACAGAACAATTATCCAAAGAAATGGTTGATTTATCTTTGAGAAATGTAGAAATTGAAAATTTGAAGGCATCATTGCAAAAGACTGAGGAAAATCAAATAAAAGAAGGCATTGCATACATTTCATAGGTGCAAAATAATTTCAATCTTACAAAGCAGCTTGAAAAATATTTATATGAATCAGTTAGTCCACAAAATTTATTATAAGCTAAAGAGCAGGTTTGGATAGACATAAATTATGAAATTTCAGATTTATGGTCTTCCATAGAGATCAGTTTTGGATAAGAGCAACTATTGGAGAAAGAAAAAGTATTCATTGAAGATATAAAAGAAGAGTTGGACAATAGACTTGGAGAAGCAACCAAAACCATCAAAGTCCTAAATTCAAAAACCAGGGAGGAGCTAGAAGAAATGGAAATTGAAGATAGGAAATATGCATTCCTTGAATTGAGAAAGGTATTGACAAAGAGGAATATAATGTTGCATCTAAAGAACAAACGTGAAACTTTACAAGTTCAAATAAAGAGACTTCATAAAAATTTCTATTTTCTTCAATAGAAAGGACTCCCATCATTGAGTCATTCTCATGGTCATTTAATTCATCAAGAAGAATATCAAAAAATACTAGATGATATAGAGCATATAAATCAAAACTTTCTAAAGTTAAAGGAATTATTAATGGTAAAAGTTTTCTTCAAGGTATAGCCGATGATTTAATTATTTCACATAAAATTCATCATTTTTTTGTCAGTAAACTGACTTTTGAAAAATATGGCTGAGGTAGATGAGGCCTACAGAAAGGTGATAAGGTTTTTATGCCCAGATGATGATTAGTGGGAAAAAAAAATTGAACTTATCAATTGAACAAGGAGTAGGTTTCCAGGTAATATTTCAACAAGGAGCACAATCAAAAGGATGCATATTTAAAGGTATCAGTTGGGAACAAGATCCTTGAATGGTGTATAGAGTCATAAAATAAGTTTGAAGCCTCTATTTTGAGTTATTTTTATTAGGATTATCCAAATTGTATTGCGTAAACACTTATTTTCTCATGAAAAAATTGTAACAGGTCAGAGATTTTTGGAAAAAACTCCATATGTACTTTGTAATTTGAAGTGAGAAGGGTTGATACCTGAAAGCTATTTTTGGAGAGATATTGTTGTAATATTTTGATCTTGAAGATAATCAAAGGATTTTGGTTTCCATTTATGCAACATTTATGTACCTATGAGTGTTTTTTAGTGATTTCCATAATCTATTTCTGTATATTTTTTTGATAGTGTAGGACATTGCGAAGGGAAATACTAAATATCAATCTCCCCGGCATACCTAATGCAGGGTTATTTTCTATATTGTGCTATAATTAAACAATCTATTTAATTAGATACTCATAAATTAATATTTTATTGCTTCTATGTTATACTTAAACATATTTTGTTTACTATAGAGTTGCATCTGTATGTTTCCTCTCAGCTCAGATGATTAGATGTTTAGGAAGGATATTTAGTCTTCTAAGTTCTTCTCCATTCTTCCTTCAAGGAACTTATAAAGATTGTATTTTTCCATAATGGAACACCAACACTTTGATTAATCTAAAGGATTAAGAATTATAGGCATAATAAAATATTACATATTTGTATCATTCATTTCAATCAATACCCCTCAGAATTCATGATTTGGCACAGTCCTTTGGCCAAGGACTGTCTACAGAGAGACAACAGGTTGGAATCCTCTCTACCAACTACTTTCATGTCATTGAGAATCCTGATGTGGCCCTTGGCCTATGGCTTATTAATCACACATTGTATCACATAATTCTTTCCACCTCACTACCTCCCTTTCCATACCTTATTTACAAATTATATACCATATTTTTTACACCACATATCATATTTGTGTAACTTGCAATGGTTATGTTTGTATAATATACCATAAATGCCTTTATAACATTTTTTTTTAATAGTATTATCAACGTTTGTATCCTTATTACCAAGACTTGACAAAGTAATATGATGTTTGTTGCCTACACAAAACCTTTGCAACCTCAATTTGATGTTATTTATGATTTCAAAGATTTATTTAAAATTTTGATGTTTTTAATGCATTTAAGCCTTGTATTATATATAATTTTAATGCTCATGTGTATAGCATTTGGAAACATTTTCCTTGGATCTATTTGAAAGCATAGTTGTTTAGAAAAGAAAATTATTTTTCTTTCACTCATTGTCTTTGTTATATGAAACTGGTCATGAAATTTCTATAACACCTATAAATCAAAATTTTTTCCATAATGATGTTATATCATGTTTTAGCTATCAATTTTACATATTGATTATGCATATCATCAATGAAATAAGTATAATTACAGCATTCAAACCATATGTAAAATGCATATGCAAGCACATATATCTCATATATTACTCAGTATAACACCATATGTTGATATGAAAATATAGAATCATAAAGTGATCTCAAATTTATGGTCCTTATCTCTCCAAGGGACCACAGTCACCGAGGCTTAATTTTTTTGTTTCTTAATGTGTTATTATTATGTGTTTCAGAGGAGGAATCCTAATGAAGTGTAATGGTTCGCACAATATTTGTGAAAGTGGCTCAACATATGGCATATTCTCCTTCACAGATTCCATTCCTTGAGTCATTAAAAATGAGGGTGTGTTTAATCTTTATGAATCTTTCTTGGTAGTTCTCCTTTATCATTAGAACTACATAGTAGTTAGGAGATGATGGAATGCATCTTCAAACATATTGTTTTGAAACAAATATGTTATATTAATAATAATATCTAATGAATGTTAGCATACAATAACTGTGGGGATATGAATTATAGGATTTTTTAAATACAAAATCATTCACATAGATTTCAAATAGAATCTCTGATCAAATTGTGTTACTAACCAAAATGCTTGTGCATTTTTAAGACTCCAAGAATCATGTGCATTGATTACATTGAAGTAAAAAATATTTTTCTTGCATAATTGTGAACAGGAGTAGTTGCAACAATTGGGCATATTTTGACGCCTTTATAATGATCTCAATTCTGAATTTTAGCTTTCCCTATACACTTAGAGTTCTTTTTTATTTACTTAATTGATGGGATTCTTATTTTCTACATTTTAGATTGCTTTACAAGTTATCATATTTCATATTTATAAATGTTAATTTTGTAACCAAAATCTCCTTGACATACTTGGAAAACATGAATGTCAGTGGTGTAAACCCTAGTAGCCTTCAATAAATAATAGGTGTGAAATTGATGTAAGCCATTAGTTCATGCCACAAGAATGAACCAAGGAGCCCATGAGTGAATTTTTACTCTTTAAATCTCTCAATCAATGCCCCAACTTGTTGCCATAAAATTTTCTCTAATAGTCAATCTAGGTGAACATATTTGAATGTAGAATAAGCAAATAATTTGTAGAGTAGCGAGGTAAAACCATGACCTCTCCTAAAAATATTGAGAACCAAAGTGCGACCTAGGTTGAAAAGGGTTGGATATGATTTTCTAACCTGTAATTGATGTTCCATGAAGAGAGAATGCGTAGATAACTAGAATGTAAATCCATGGAGAAGTTGTGCATATGTCAATAATGGAGGCAAAGCCAAGAAGTGAGAACTGCGTTCGAGGAGAAATTCAAGCTACAAACATCCCACAAATAAGATTCCACACAAACCCTAGTTCATATTTACAGAGAGAGGGATGAGGATAGAAATGATTCAAGATAGGTAACACCATAAAGAATGGAAATAGAAGTGGAAGCAAATAGCCAAGCTAGGAAATGAGTGGGCCAGAATAGAAAATATGAAAAGTGAAGATAGGGATGAGAACCAACAAAGCAACAAGCTAAACATGAAGCAGATGGAAGAAATGAGTTACGTTGAGTGGGGTAGAAGCATCTAAACTCATATTTGATATCATTTTCAAGCCAGGAATTAGTAACTCCATAGTTGATGTTTTCCATTAATGTTTAATCAGCTATATACAGTGGGGTGACATTTTATTTAATGTTACAAGGTTCCTTTCACATTTTTATTTATTTATTATTTTATTTGTAGGACAAAAATCCTAAAGGATTGTGTCCAAAAGTTTTAAGTTGTGATTTCCAAAAAGTTAAAATGTTAATCTTAAAAGTGTTGGGGGGAGGGGTGGGGAGATACTTCTAATAGTGCCTCTTTTCAATTCAAGCAATGACTCTAATATTTTTGTTGCAGGGGTACCAATTGTAAAGGCCATTCATTTCAAAGAAGTTTCAATTTTGACCCCGAAAAAAGGGGATGTTGTTAGGAGCACCACTTTTTGATTTCGTTGTTGATTTTAAGATTTTTGGTTGCAAAAATACAAATTGTTAATGCCAACATTTCAAAAAACTATAATTTTAACCAAAAAAAGGTGCTACTTTTAGCATCACTTTTCAATTTAGGGGTTGATTTTATTATTCTTTCTAGAAAATATTAAGATATTTTTAGGCCATGGTTGCAAAATTTGGCAACTTTAACCTTGAAAAAAAATAAAATAAAAAAGGTGCTACTGGTGCCATTATTTTTCAATTTGGAGGTTGATTATTCATGTTGTTAACCCAAAAAAATTGGTGTTTAGAGAGTTTTTGGAGGCTAAGGTTTTCTTTAATTTTATGTTAAGTGATAGTAGGGTGACCGTGTAGAGGAGAGAGTGGCGCAGGGAAGAGGTAGTCAGTGTGCAACAGTGAGAGTTAGCGCAGAAGGAAGAGATGCAGCGTAGGGAGGCATCACACATGGAGAACACGGAAATGTCAAGAGAGTGGAGGATGCATGTGAACAAGATTATATAGTTAGGATTTTGTAGTTAGTGGTGAAGGAATAGAAGGATGTCATGGCAGGAGGCATTGAAGATATTTGTAGAAGGAATAAGAATGGCAAAGTGGGATGAGCAGACAGGAGATATTTCCAATAGAAGTTTAGAGTAGTGTAGGACAGCTAAGGAGGAAATGTCAGAGAATATCCCAATGGTTTTGCTTGCAAGGAGGACAATTGGAAGAGTGTAGAATTCAATTAAAGGAAGATCGAGAAGCTACTAGGAGCCAATATAGGGAGATGTTCGAGGATGATCGTGGATTGGATGGTTAGTTGAGAGGATAATCAGACTATGGCTACCAAAGACAAAATATTATTGTTAGTGTCTTTTTTGTTATAGTAGTCTTAAGACTTAGAGTCTGTCTCTTTAATTGTTATGTAGCCTAAATGTAGCAGAGGTATTTTGTGTGAAGTCATTATATGTTCGAATTGTATTAGTTTTTATGTTGTATTATGAACAATCAATGATGGCTAGTGACATAAGTTGTGCATGATTTGTGTTGTATCACCTTGTTTCCTTTTGTGTTTTTTGATGAAATAATAGAAAAATTTATGGGTTGTTTCTATATCTTGGTGCACAATATGTATGGTTATTAATATTGTCTATTTATTTACTAATTCTCGAATACCCTTTAATTGAGTTGAATATCTCTTCATGTTTCAAACAGTTTAGTGGAATAATGGTTTAGTAATGATTTAATATGATAAATTACTATTTTAATGAGTTTTAATTTGTGCAATGAGGTCGAACGTGTTGTTGGGAAGAGTGTTATAGTTCTACCTTAGTCTTAGGATCGGTTATTTCCTAGGCATTAACTAGAATGTGTGAGATTTTGTGAAATCCTACACAACATGCAGTCCCTGAATGAATTTTAGGTGTTCGTTTGGTAGTTGTTTGAATCTTGCATTGAAGGTCATAGTTATGGTCCTTTAATATCCTAACAATCCCATATGACTGCAGAAACCTGGTCTCAATAGTCCCCCATTAACATCTTGGGTGAGAATTCATCCACTCTATGGGTGATCCTAAAAAGTTCTATGTTGAGCAAGTTAGTTGGCCAACTGCATTGCAAATCTCGGGTCTGATAGAGTCTCATGCACCAAAAAGTTGTTTCATTATTTGGATTGGGATCATTGTATGATGTGATTTTTCCATGATAGACATGTGGAAGCCATGGAACTCCACCAAGGAAGAGATTACTCATTGTTTCAAGTGGAAGGAGCATGAGTTTGCAGCAAAAGAAATCAGATATAAAAGGTAGAGCACGGATAAATGGTTGTAGAAGTACACTTTTATTGAACTTTATAAGTGCTTCCTTGCAAAATTTCCAAATATTCTTACGGAGTGGGTGCAGTAGCTGACGGAAAAAAATATGATGTATCACCATAATAAACTGAGGCATTGGACACTGGAGGAGCTACAACAGCTGCAAGTGATAGGTAAAAAAGTGTCTTGTGTCATATATTTCTAGTTTGAAAGTGTGTCAAAAGGCTATGTTGTTGAATTTGTAATAGAAGCGACAATCTCTTTTAGTGCAATGTAGAGGAAGTTTCTGAAAGGACCATGGGTTATATTTATAAGGCCATTACCATTATAAATTAATATGTTTGTTGGGAATGGAGTCCACCCAAGGCATGTTTTGGGGCTCAAAGCCCAAGTTTTGACCGAATTTTGTTGTAAATCTCCATGAATTACGGGCACGGAGCACGAAAGTACGATAGAGTCACAGGGTTGTCTGCCCTAGTTTTGTATTGTAATGTTGGCTGGATAGACCTACCCATGGTCCGTGGACCATGCGATTGTATAAATAGAGCGAGGCTCTAAGTGTAAATGAGAGAAAAATGGAGAGAAGAATAACAAGTTTAAGGAATTGAGTCGCAAGTGTAAAGTGTATCATTGGGTCGTAGAGTAGAAGAAGGCTCTGCAGCTGAGTGCACAAAGGCCTAGTAGTCCACAGCTAAGTGCACGGACCCCTGCAGCTGAGTGCGCAGGGTGGAGTCGAGTCTGTAACCGAGGAAGGAATTAATAAAGAGAAGTTTTATCATAATTCTGTGTATATGTTCTTGGTTTAATTCATGTTTGATATAATTTGCGAATATACTATTTATTTACTGTGCGCATCTGTATGAATGGTTTATATTGTTAAGTATAACTTAAATCATGCAAGTAGGCTAACATAATCAACTAACATTGCAATATCAGTAATGTCTTGGGTAATAATGTAGAAGTGCAGTGTTCAGCCCTTGAGTAGGGTTGCACAAAGGCAGTATCTCAGGCTGCGAGGTATGGGGAAGTGCGCGAAGAAACATGCACATAGGGTCGAACCGCGGACCACTTGAACTCATCAGACATCTCCAGGGTGCGAAAACCTGATTCTAGCACACTCCCATACTACTTTGGGTGAGACCTCAATCTGCGTTCTACGAACTGTTGCCGAAAGGGCCAGTAGTACTGGGATTTGTTTGGCTAATTAACTCTGAACCTGGGTCAAGCCCCAATATGCCAACAAATGGTTTCGTTGCTAGGACTGGGATCTACATAAGAGATGTCTAATGTCATATCACTGGAATCCGACAAAGAAAGGAATTGAAGAGTGGTTGGACAGGAAGATTCACGAGTTCGCGACACAGGAAAACAAAAATCCATGATTATTGAAGGGGGAGTGGTTAGATTGCTACTTATATACGGAAATCCATGAAATTTTCTTTGTATCCTTCCCCTCTAAGTTGTATGAGTGGATCGCGAAGCTAGCAGACAGTCAGGGAAGGTGTAGGCTCGACAAACCTATTGAGTGGACTCCAGAGTTGGTGCGCAGACTAGAAGCATCGGAAGATAAGATCGTACACAATGTGGACCATTGGCTTGATCAAATTATAGGAGGGTTTATCACCGAGTTTGTGACAGATACTTGAGCCAGCTATAGAGACGTAGAATGACACTTCCTCAAAGGACCGTGAGGTAAGTACGTTAAATCCTTGAATACTTGGATTAAAATGTTATTGTGTGAAAAGTAGGTTATGCGAAAATTGATGTTTGGGGCTAGGCGGAGTGGGAGGATCTACAGAAACGAAGGTAGCACAGAAATAGAAAGTAGCCCCTTGATTTCACCTCCTCGAGAAAGTGAGGAAGAGCTCACAAAGGTTTCACCAAGAAGTGTGATCAATTTGATAAGGAAGAGAATTCTGCGCATACCACTTCCACCTACACCACCACCAATTTCACCATCTTCACCTCCGTCTTCGCCCACACCACCTCTGCCACCACCACAGTTCAATATGGCGAGCGCAATAAAGTTGTTGGTGTTCAAAAGAGTAGGGAATGAAGATCCAGACCAGTTTTGGTTAGTGGTAAAGGTTGTATGGGAAGTGCAGGGAGTCATGGATGACAATATAAAGAAAGCAACATTGGTCAGTGCTTTGCAGGATCATGCACTGACGTGGTACATTAAGCATTCATATGACAATCCAAACGCGGGGATCATGGATATCCAAGTTGCACTAAATAGGGAATTTAGCAGGCCAAAATCAGAGACACAGTTGATTATTAGATTTAAGGAAATTGCGATGCTTCCAGGCGAGACCCCTTGGGAGCTAGATCAGAGGCTGAAGGGTATGATTCGTGAAGACAACATGACCTTGACGGACCTTGACGGATGGGCAACACCACACATGGTTTGTAGCATCACTAACGCTGCATCTAAGGAATGCCTTGTCACAGTAGAAGCTATCCACTCAGGCCGACGCCTTGGAGATCGCAATGAGATTACATGAGACCCTAATAAAAGATCCTAACCTAGGAGTCCAATAGATCCATGCACAGTTGAAAAACTTATGTCTTGAGATGCAGAGTTTGAAACAAGACAGGACAGCTCACCCAGAAGCGTGCGAGGATGTATGGTGCGTAAAGTGCAAAGGATAGGGTGACAAGGACCATTGTCCAGTATTCGCGAACTACTTGGCAGGAAGAGGACCAATGCCATTGAGACCAGAGGAACAAGTAGGACTGAGCATAGTGCTTTCATTATGGTGTGTTTTTTTCAGATAGGAGGGAAGCATGCTACAGATAACTCTCATATATTACAGAAGTATACACAGACTTCCCAGCAATTGTTCCATAATTTCTGCAGGTCAGTAGGCCACGATGAGCATACATGTAGAAGTTATGAACTGATGATGGATCAAACTCCTACCTATAGAGTTCAGATCAAAACATGAGCCCTCGATCAAAATGCAGGGATGGCGTGCACTAGATTTCAGGGGCACAGACGAGGTCGAGGTGGAATGGGACCAGGAAGAGGTTGTGGACAGCTGATCCGTTACAATTACAGAGGGCCAGGGCATTATGCCCACGATTTTAAAAATCCAATGAGACCATCATGCTTATATTGTACCCAGTTTGATCATGAGGCATAGGACTGTCCCACACCGATAGCGAGGTTGCGGGATAAAGGAACACTCCAACCTCCCCTGACTCAGAACCTACAAATGATGAGGTCTAAGCCATGGAGGAAGACCCAAAAGTAAACATCGTGCTCCAAAGTGGTATAATGACAGGAGATCACAAAGGAAAGAAGCCCGAAGAGAGTGCCTGGGTTCGCAAGGCTCCAACAAAGGAACCATAATTTTATTTGGAGCGCACTAAGGAGACATTCATGGAAGCTAAGAAGAGCTTCATGGAGGCCTCCACTTTAGGTAGTAAAGACAAACTAGCACTAGAAATGGACCCATCAATTCTCACTACCTTTTTGGATACATGCATGAAGCTACTGCATGACAGCAAGGCTATGAAAGGGCTACAAGAACTCATCACAAGATGTTTTGGGACCACACCAAGATAACCGTGCGTATTCTGGAAGCTCGGGAAGCAGACAATGCAAATAGGAAGAGAGATGAGATTGAACACGTAGATTGAGGAATATGAAATGGATCGAGTGATTTTGGATCTAGGATCAAACGCGAACGTCCTGCCAAAGTAGACATGGGCACACATGAGCAGGCCCATGTTTCAATGGTCTCCTATTCAATTGTGAATGGCGAACCAGCAAAATCTCCTCTACCTATGGGAAGATTGTAAGGAATAATGGTAGATATCAAAGGTGTGAGCGCACTTACGCATTTTAAGGTGATAGAGATTATTGATGACAGCAATCCCTATCCCGTGCTACTGGGAATAGATTGGGCCATTGACATGAATGGAGTGATAAATCTAAAGAAGTGCAAGATGATTTTTGAGAAAAATTCACTACGCGTAGTGGTACCTTTAAACCTTGTGGAAGGATCGCACTACACAAAGCCGGTACGTGACTATGATAGCAACGAAGATCTAGACTGTATTTACAAGATAACCGCGTGGTAGTAGGACTGGGTGAATCCAACAGTGGATGGTAGACTCTCGTGGGAGAGTGAAAGCTCTTGCACCTCAGATTCGGACGAGAAAATAGAACGATGGCAAAACCGGTTACATGAGGTAACCACACTCCATTGTAACATGATGACAAGGTCATTGTGCTGCATGGAAACAGAGGTAAGAGATCTTCCTATGTATGACGAGTTGAGAGAGGTGGATTATTTCCTAAACAAATTTGAATGAGAAGTGTTGGAACAACAGCGTTTCGACGCTCTGAAATGCGTACTACGCGCTACGCCCACAAGATGGTGTGGTACGCATCAAAGAAGTTTTGAAGACTAGCGTGAATGCAGAAGAATGATGCGCATATGGTTTGGGACGCCTCAGATGTGGTTAACAGACAAGTATGATAGAAGGGATGATCCATGTGCACACCTCGCAAAATGGACCAAGTTCTACAAGGAAGAGCCACAACCTGACTGGGTGCACTAGTTCTGTCATACCTTGGATATCATACCCATGAATTGGTATACTGAGACAGAGCTTCGTCATGGCACAAGTGAATGGGATATCTTTCACGAAGGATTCCTGTTAACCTTCATGTTTGAATATCATTGGTGGGATATTCTGGATGATGCGCTACAAGTAGTAAAAGCAACAATCTTTAGAATACCCCAGGAGCCAATAGAAGTGCTTCAACCGGAATGGGCGACCCAGCTGAGCTGCGTGCTGGAGTGTTACAATGTAAATATTGAGGAGGATGATGAGGATCCATGAAAAATCAGCATTCCAGAAACTGAAGGCTATCGTGAGGTTCAAGGACCATTGGTTGAATATCTTGGCATCATTGCAGTGCTAAAAATGAAGCAGGTAAACATTGGGATGGAGGTCGAACTGAAGTATGCAATGCTCGGTGACTATTGGGATGATGCCACAATGGATAAGGTCATTGAGTTACTATAGGAGTACCAAGACTTATTCCCGACCAAGATTACGGACTTAAAGGGGATCGTTGGTGATTTAGGTATGATGAAGATCACCCTAAAACCCAATGCGAAGCCAGTTAAGCAGAGGTCGTACCTCTTGAATCTGAAGTACAAGGAAAAGGTTCACGTAGAACTAGACAAGATGCTCGCAGCTGGAATTATTGAGTCGGTGGAAGAATCCGACTGGGTGAGCCCTATGGTAGTGCAGGAGAAAAAGCAGAAGGGAAAGATAAGAATATGTGTGGACCTCATGAAGTTGAATGACACCTATGTACACGACCCATTCCTAACCCGTTCACAGATGAAGTATTAGAAAATGTTGGCGGGCAAGAAGCATATTCTTTCACCAATGGGCTCTCAGGATACCACCAGATCAAAATCGCATTGGAAGACAAGAGAAATATCACCTTCACTATTGAATGGGGCTTCTTTGAATACACCATCATGCCGTTTGGGTTAAAAAATGTGCCAGCCATCTTTTTGCGCATAGTTGTTGCTGCCCTCAAAGAATATATCTACAAATTCATGGAGGTCTATCGAATGATTGGATTGTCTTTAGATTGGTTAAGAAAAACTTATCAAGCTTACGTTTGATGCTGGATACTTGCCGACAACACCAGATTGTTCTGAACCTTAAGAAGTGCACGTTCCTTGTTCCCTTTGGGAATCTACTGGGACATGTGGTCTGAAAACAAGGACTAATGGTAGACCCTGCGAAGATTGCAGTAATTCTGAATTTGGAAGCAACGCGGATTGTTAAACAATTGTGCACTAACTTGGGACACACAGGGTACTATAGGAATTTCATCAAAAGCTATGCCCAAATCACCACGCCGATGGAGAAACTACTGAAAAAGGATGTCACATTTTGTTGGAATGATGATTGCATGAAGAGCGTGGATGTCCTAAAGGGGAAATTGGTCTCTGCTCCAATCCTGGTCTTCCCAAAATGGGATGTGGAGTTTCATGTCCATGTTGATGCGTCGTGTATCGCGTTGGGAGTGGTGCTCACACAAGAGGGTGGAGAGGGCTTGGATCACCCTATCACGTTTTCAAGTCGTAGATTGTCTAAAGCTGAAAATAACTACTCCACAACCGAGCGCGAGGGATTGGCTATGGTGTACGCACTCCAAAAATACTGGCACTATTTGCTAGGAGGACATTTCAAGATGTGCACAAACCATTTCGCGCTAAAGTACTTGGTCAATAATCCTATGTTGGGGGGGCGGCATATGTAGGTGGCTCTTATTGTTCCAACAATATGACTTTGAGGTCGTGGTAAAACTGGGAGCCTAAACACAGGTTCGGATCACTTGTCGTGTATTGAGACAGGCGAGGAACCTAATAGTTTGGAGGAAGGATTACGTGACGCACAAATCTTTGCTATGTGTGTCGCAGACGAACACTTCAAAGATATAATCCACTTTCTGACAACAAGTACTATGCCGAAGGAATATTTCGTCCAATAGAAGAAGGAATTTGTGGTGGCATGGCAGATTTTTCTATCATCATGGGGCACCTATACAAAATGGGAAATGATTAGATACTACGAAGGTAGTACCTGAATTTGAATGAAGTCAGATCCTCACGGAAGCACATGGGGGCACTGCAGGAGGACACTATGCAGGATGAGCAACCGAACAAAATATTCTCTGTGCAGGGTTGTGGTGGCCAACCCTTCATCGGGATTCAAAAGCACACTGTAAGGCATGCAATATATGTCAATGACCTAGTAAACCATCACAAAGGGACGAGATGCCATTGAATCCACAATTGACACTGCAGCACTTCGAAAAATGGGCAATCAACTTTTTGGGACCTATCAAACCCCAGGGAAAAATGGGCACGCAATACATCGTCACCGCGATGGAGTACCTGACACGCTAGGCAGAAGCGCAGTCAGTCAAAGACTGCATGGCCGCTATGGCTGCGAACGGGCATGTGATACATCATCACTGCGATGGAGTACCTAACACGCTGGGCAGAAGCGCAGTCGGTCAAAGACTGCATGGCCGTTATGGCTGCAAAGTTTTTGTTTGAACATGTGTTGACCCAATTTGGTTGTCCGAAAATCTTAATGAGTGATCGCAGTACACATCCCGAATGAAACCATCAACGCACTCACATAAGATTTCCAGGTGTACCATCTGAAAAGCACCCTGTATCACCCACAAGCCAATGGGACAGTAGAAGTGTTCAACAAAATACTAGAGACTGCGCTAACCAAAGTATGCAATGCGCAATGAAGTGATGGGGACCTGCGCGTACCTGCAGTACTATGGGCTTATAGGACAACATGCAAGAAACTGATGGGAAAAAAACCTTTCTGGTTAGTTTATAATATATTGTACCTAGTCTACGCATAGCATTGCTCATAGGTATGACGAACCGCGAAGCTCTAGAAGAAAGGCTCGTGCAATTAGAAGAACTTGAGGAGGAACGGTTCTTGGATGGCTTTCATCAGCAAATACAAAAGCAACGTGAAAAGGCCTAGTACGATCGCCATATTAAGCTGTGCACCTTCAAGGTAAATGAATTAGTGCTAATGTATGACAGTAAGTTCGAAATATTTCTAGGAAAGTTCATAATGCATTGGCTGGGACCATACATGGTTAAGGAGGTTACAGACGAAGGTGCAGTCTAGCTAGTCAAACTAAATGGGGAACCTTTCCCAGGCAAAGCGAATGGCAGCCACTTGAATCCCTACACGAGTGGGCCGGCTATTTGACTAGCCGGCAGAGGCATAGTCTTCATGCTCCAAGGATCCAGACAAAGGCACGGGACTATAAACATATGCAGTAGATACCGGTATAGATGTAGAGAAGTAGTTCGGACATAAAGGTCTCAGAACAGTGTATGCAATAGATCTAGCAAGTAGCAGCCCAGTGCGCTGCTCACCTCTGCGCAGTTCAAGAACAATTGGAGGGACTCCACGCAAAGATCGTCGCGCCGACAGAGTGACTCGAGGGACCACATTGGTTGGTTCGAAACGCGTTGGCAGAAATCTTTCTTATGTGATTTACGCTGAAGCTCTCCTTATAACTATGTCAAATCACAGAAGTCTCAATTCTACAGGAGAGTCATGATGTTTGTGTTGGGGGCTTGTTGGGCATGGAATCCCCCCAAGGCATGTTTTGGGGCTCAAATCCTAATTTTTGACCAAATTTTGTTGTAAATCTCCGCGAATAGCAGGCACCGAGCGTGAAAGTACGATAGAGTCACAGGTTTGTCTGCCCTAGTTTTGTAATGTAATGTCGGCTAGATAGACCTACCCATGGTCCACGGACCATGGGATTGTATAAATAGAGCAAGGCTCTAAGTGTAAATGAGAGAAAAATGGAGAGAAGAATAACAAGTCTAAGGGATTGAGTCACAAGTGTAAAGTGTGTCATTGGGTCATAGAGTAGGAGAAGGCTCTTTAGCTTAGAGTGCAGAGGCATAGTAGTCCGTAGTTGAGTGGGTAGACCCCTGCAACTGAGTGCACAGGGTGGATTCGAGTCTGTAACCGAGGAAGGAATCAATAAAGAGAAGTTTTATCACAATTCTGTGTATCTATTCTTGGGTTAATGCATGTTTGATATAATTTGTGAATATATTATTTATTTACAGCCCGCATCTGTAAGAATGGTTTATATTGTTAAGTATAACTTAAAGCGTGCAAGTAGGCTAAGATAATCAACAAACATTGGAATATCAATAAATTCTTGGGTAATAACGCAAAAGCACAGCATTCAGCCCTTGAGTAGGGCTGCACAAAGGCAGTATCTCAGGTTGCGAGGTACGGGGAAGTGCGTGAACCAACTTGCGCGCAGGGTTGAACCACGGTTCAATTGAACTCATCAAACATCTCCAGGGTGCAGAAACCTGGTTCTAGCACCCCTCCCATACTACTTCGGGTGAGACCTCAGTCTGTGCTCCGCGGATTGTTGTCGAAAGGGCCAGTAGTACCAAGATTTGTTTGGCTAATTAACTCTGAACCTGGGTCAGGCACCAATAAGCCAACAATGTTACTATATGACCATAGATTTTTTCCTTTAGAATTAGATAATATGAGTAGTTGAGCCACTCTCACACTAAGGGAAATGGGGGAGAACCAAGATATGGTCTGAAAATATAGAAGGGAGAAAAGGTGGAAAGGTTGTAGTGGAGACTAATAATGAGTACGGGATTGTGCAAGGGTGAGGAGATAGTATGGACATAGAAATTTTTTTGGGTGGCACCTTGAGAAGTGGAGGGTAATTTTGACAAGGTGATGTGGGAGGAGGACGATCAGCATTGATGTCTGCCAAGATTTGAATACTGAGGAGAGGGACAAGAAAATGTCACTAGAGAGAAAGGTGAATTCCAAGTGATTAGAGCTACAATGAACACAATTTTTTACCCCATGCGTTGAAGCAGAGGAAGAGGAGTAGTTAATTACACTCGGCATGGAGTTCTTGGATCATGGACAGCAAAATCATACCACGTTTGGTGTCAGACCCACGACCCCACGTGCTTCTACCAATTTGGACATTAAACACTTAGCGTACTGTCATGAATAGGGTAGACGGAAATTATATTCAAGGAGGTGGAGGTACTAGTATTTATGGAATTAGACAAATAATAGGAGGCATGTTGTGAGGTACCCAAGTTTAATTCGATGTTAAGACAAGTGCATAGTATTTTAGTAGTTCAATGGGAGAAATGGGGATTACTTCATCAGGAAGTACTACACTTAGTTCAATGGTGGGTATGGAATTAAGAATGCCTATGTTCCGTGGTGTTGGGAATGAAGACAGGGTAAAACATTTGTTTGTATGTGAGTCTGCCTGGATATTTGTTATCACCAAAAAATTGATCATCTAGCCTAATTTACTAGATGGATCGAAGTACACCATGTAAGGCAAATTGTACCATAGTATAATTGCTTTCATTGTGACAAATTACTTAACAAACCTGGTTCGTTAAGTAATTTTTCACAGTGAAAGCAATTTTACTATGGTACAATTGGCCTTACATGGTGTACTTCGATCCATCTAGTAAATTAGGCTAGATGATCAATTTTTTGTTGATAACAATATCAAGAAATTCTAGGACAAGGCAATGAATATTGCACAGCTGGAAGCAATCTTTAGAGGCTACACATTGACCTGGTAAATGAAATTTAAGAGCACAACCCCAACTGGGTAGAATAGAAATTTAAATGATATTAAGCAGGATTTCATGAGCGAATCCTAGAAGTTGAAGTCTAAATCTCAGTGCATTACTGAGCGAAAGGATATTAAGCAAGGTTCAAGTGAATCTATATGGGACTTTGCATTAGCACTTTAAAATATTGAAGGATAGGTTGACGTTGGAAATTATGAACATGCAGCACAAGGAGTGATTTATTACTATATTGTTACCCCACATCATGATACCATTGACGCAATAGAAAATTGGTTTGCAATCACATGCCTTGGAACTCGCGTTGAATCTGTAAGCTTGAGCAACAAGAAGCAGAGAAATTAATTCTATGGATTAGGTACAATCGCAGTTGGTTGCACTGACTCTACAGCTTCAAGATATGACCAAAGTGAAAGAGAAGCAGGAGGAAGTGTGGTGTACCATTTTTTATTAGATGGTCATCATAGAAGTGGGTGCAAGTTGTTGACATACTACATGGAGACTAGTGCAATGAATCTTCTTGCGAAGGGAAGAGGATTGAGGTGTTAAGTTTTCTGAGAGTGGGGCCACACTCCACAGAATTGTTAAATGATGCAAAAGTATGAATCCATGGACCGCACTCTATTTTGTGATTTCTATAAATTTGTAGGGTATGATATCCACAATCATCACGTATTAGAGTTGATGTGTGAGTGTACCTTTGATCCATTTTGGGTACAGGAACCTGAAGGGACTAAAGCAACACCAGCTGGTATTAATCAACCAAGATAAAATCAGTGTAGATAGTACAATCAGTTGGGTTGAGGACAAGGACTAGTAACTAAAGGTATAGGAGGACCAGCCTGAGGAAGAGGAGGATTTGGATGGGGTAGGGGAATGATAATTTTCTATAATTTTAGACTCCAAGCAAATCTCACACAGTATTTTCCTAATCCCTATTGTACATGTACATATTTTAAAGCGCTAGACTATTTGACTGAGAACATCCCACAAAAGATTTCCAAATGGAAACAAAATAAAGGGCCAAATGTGTAAATGATAGCAATTGATCATTGTAGGGCCTAATAGTTGGTTGGTGCAGTAACTCAAGGAGGTGTCATAATGGTAGCAGACGTTGTGAATTATGGAATGTCACAGCTACAACGATGTCTAAGAAAAGGTGATGTACAAAAAAACACAGAGGGAGATAGTTGTTGCAGAATGGGACAGACCAAAGATAATCCATGAAGAAGTTATGTTGTATATCAATTATCATATTGAATTTAGGGATCCTATGAAAAAGAAAATCCAGTTCAGAAATTGATTCAAAGTTTCCTGAAACTAGTGAATGATACACAAGCATTGGACAAATTTAGGAAATTAGTGGAGCAATGTGCCAAGGAATCTAAAGTAGCTATCATGTGAACATCTCCATGCATTGTACATTAGGTCACCAGAGGAGAAAAAGTAAGGAATTCATATTTGGTGCATAGGTTGGATAATATTAAAAGGAAAATATTATATTGGACTTGGGGTCAAATGTAAATATCTTGGAAAAACACACATGGGAGATGATGGGGAAAACCTAGCAAATTTGGTCTTCCATCCAGTTAAGTTTGGCTAATAAACATTGTATCTTCTCCATCAACAGACTGATGTAAGTGTCAATGGATATTGATGAAGTTGTGAGTATTATTGACTTTGAATTTATAGAGATCATCGATGAAACATTTCCATACCCATCTTTGTTGGGGATAAATTAGGCCTTTCAAAATTAAGTGATCATGAATTTTAAGAAGAGGTAGATGATTTTTGAAGGTGGGAACATCTGAGTGATATCTCCCCTAGATACCCATTAAGGAAACTAGTATACTAAACTGGTTAAAGGTGAGATGACAAGGGAGGATAGAGATAAAATCTACAATTTTATGGCTCGCCGAGAGGATAATTTGAATCCTACAACTGATGGAACATTGATTTGGCATATTATTGGATCATGTGACTCAGATTTGGAAGAATTATTAGAGAACTGGAAGAATTGACTGCATGAGGTCAACACCTATAGGTGCACACACCTCACCATATTAGTGCATTGGATAGAGACCAAAGTACACAACCCACCTCATTTTGATGGATTGTTTAAAGTGACTATTTTTGTACAGGAGTTTGAGAATCATGTACCTGAGAAGATGAGGGTACATGCACATGATGTGTTGAAACAACCCCATCCAGATGGTGGACTACACATAAGGACCAAATCATGGGATCGCCATAGTGTAGACAATTGATGTGTATTAGGTTCGTGACTAGTTCTAGGGTCCCTAGGGAGAGGTATTCAAACATGGAGTGTCCAAGGATGCACATAAAATGGTGTGTCACAACATGGATGAGATAATGTGAACCACAGTAAGAATGGGTATATAGGATTTTGCATACATTGGAAATTATTCCTACAAATTGGTATTTTGAGTTAGAAGCATGTAGAGGGATAAGGAATTGTAATGAAATGGTGTAGAGCTTTAGAGCTACCTTTAGCTTTGAGGTGGAAGAAATTTCACTAGATGAGGCTTTGAAAGTGTTGTGATAGAAAATTTTCACTAGTGAGGAGTCGACAATGCTAGAAAGTATACCATTGTGTCTAGCACACAAATATTTGCAGGAGCTACGAGAGTTTATGGAGTGTTCTAACATAATAGAATAGAGAAAGGATGATGATGATCCCAAAAACATAAAAATTCCAAATGTTGAAGGGGAACGTACAGTAGGTACACATAAGGACCAAATCATGGGATCGCCATAGTGTAGACAATTGATGTGTATTAGGTTCGTGACTAGTTCTAGGGTCCCTAGGGAGAGGTATTCAAACATGGAGTGTCCAAGGATGCACATAAAATGGTGTGTCACAACATGGATGAGATAATGTGAACCACAGTAAGAATGGGTATATAGGATTTTGCATACATTGGACATTATTCCTACAAATTGGTATTTTGAGTTAGAAGCATGTAGAGGGATAAGGAATTGTAATGAAATGGTGTAGAGATTTAGAGCTACCTTTAGCTTTGAGGTGGAAGAAATTTCACTAGATGAGGCTTTGAAAGTGTTGTGATAGAAAATTTTCACTAGTGAGGAGTCGACAATGCTAGAAAGTATACCACTATGTCTAGCACACAAATATTTGCAGGAGCTACGAGAGTTTATGGAGTGTTCTAACATAATAGAATAGAGAAAGGATGATGATGATCCCAAAAACATAAAAATTCCAAATGTTGAAGGGGAACGTACAGTAGGTACACAGGAGTTGTAATTCATCGAGTATGTGAAGCCTATCAAAACCCAAAAGGTAAAAATTAGGACAAAGGAGTGTCCAAGATCGCTTCCATGGGGGCTTATTGGGATGATGAGATAGTAGAGAATATTATAGACCTAATGTGTGAGTTCTAGGAACTATTCCACAACATGTTTGAATAAATGAAAGGGATTGTCAATGAATTGGGCAAGATGAGGATTTTGTTGAAGCTTGACGCCAAATCTATGAAGCATCGGCCATATTGGTTGAACCCAATCTACAAGGAGAAGGTCAAGTGGGAGCTAGATAAGATGCTACAAGCAAGAATTATTGAACCTATTGAATAATCCGAGTGGATAAGTTTGATGGTGGTCTGTTGCAAACGGGATCCCCCAAGGACAGTTTTGGGGCTAAAAGCCCATGTTTTCGGTCGAATTTTGTAATAAAATTATAAAGTCTCTGCATTTTGTTTTCGCAGAGTGCGAAGGTGTCATGAGTCATAAAGGCTTGTCCGCCCTTATTTTTTTAAAGTAAAATCGGTTGTAAAATATCTACCTATGGTCTGCGGACCATAGGATTGTATAAAAGGAGCTAAGTAAGTAAGATCTAAGTAGCGATAGGAGTCAGAGAGTCATAGCTTTGAAGTAAGAACTCTAAGTTTCAAGTCATATCATAGGTAGAGGCTCTGCAGCTGAGTGCGCAGAGGCCTAGGGTGGAAGTCCGCAGCTAAGTGCGTGAACCCCTGCAGCTGTGTTCGCAGGGCAGATAGAGTCTGTAATCATCATAAGATATGAATAAAGAGAAGCATTATACTAATTTTGTGTCTTTGTTCCTATTAATGCATTTTGACATGTTATGTATGAATTTCATTTATAATGCTTATATGGTGCGTGAATCCATGTAATTATGTTGCTTAAGTGAACGCAAGTAAGAACATCAGTTTATACGGTGCTAACTATGATCATTTAATAAGATAAGTAAGACACTTAGACTAGTTTGGGAATTTGTACGGTACATTGCCCTAGTAGTGCGAAAGTACCTGAGCCACAAGTTAGGGTTGCACAAAGGTCAATTTTACCTTTTCGCGAAGGTACTGAAGGGCGGAATAAAGGGCTAGTGTGGCAAGCCCTAGAACTAGGTGACCTACACAAAAGTAGGAATAGAAGGATAAACCAACATCATGACCATCTCAGGGTGCGGAAACTTGGTTCCAGCATCCTCCCATACTGCTTCGGGTGAGTCTTCAATCCGCGCTCCGCAGGTTGATGCCAAAAAGGCTAGTAGTGTAGGGATTTGTTTGGCTAACTAACGTTCAACCTGGGTCAAGCCCCAACAAGCCAACAAATGGTTCCGTTGTCGGGACTATAATCTGCATAAGAGATGTGTGATGTTGTATCGTTGGAATCCAATTAACAAAGAGATTGGAGATTGGTTGGATAGGAAGATCCACGAATTCACAGCGCATGAGAACAGAAACCAGCGACTGAACAAGGAATAGTGGCTAGATAGGTACCCATATACAGAAATACATGAGATCTTTTTTTGCTCCTTTCCGGTTGAGCTATACGAGTGGATCGCGAAGCTAGCAGATAGCCAAGGAAAGTGGAGACTTAACGGTCCTATTGTTTGGACCCCGGAGCTAGTACAGAGATTGGAATCACTTGAGGATAAGATCGCTCATGCTGTCGATCATTGTCTTGAATGCATCATAGGAGGATTTGTAATTGAATTCGCGGTCGACACCTAAGTCAGCTACAGTGAGGTGGAGCGGCACTTTTTCAAAGGACCATGAGGTAAGTACTTGAAATATTTTAATACTTGAATTAAGATGTTATTGTACAAAAAATTGGTTATGTAGCTACCTTGATGTTTGGGGCTATGTGAAGTAGAAAAACTTATAAGAACGAAGGAAGAAAGGGTCCTAAATATAGTCCATTAATTTCACCTCAACTAGGTGATGAAGAGGGAATAGTGCAGGCTTCTCCGCGAAGTGTTATTCAGTTAATAATACAAGGAACCCGCGACTGCCACCTCTACCCACACCACCTCCAACTTCACCACCATCGCCTATGACTTCACATGTACCACCTCCGCCTCCACTGCAGTTCAACATGGAAAATTCAGTGAAGTGTCCTTTGTTAAAAGGCTTCGGAAATGAGGACTCGAACCAATTCTGGTTCATTGTGAAAGTCGTATGGGAAGCTCAGGGTGTTACAGATGATCACATGAAGAAGGTGACACTGGTTAGTTCTCTACAAGATCGCGCGTCAACCTTGTACATCAAGTACTCTAATGATAACCTGAATGCTGGAGTGGCATACATCCAAACCACGGTAAATAAAGAATTCAGTAGACCTAAAGCTGAGGCACAGATGATTGTGGGGTTCAAGGAAATTGTGATGCAACCAAGCGAGACCCCTTGGGAACTAGATCAGAGATTGAAGTCTAAAATCTGTGAAGCTAACATGAACTTGACAGATGGACAACGTCGCCAACGGTTTGTGGCTTCGCTCCTGCCACACCTAAGGGTTGCGTTGTCACAACAGAAGATAACAACTCAGGCAGAGGCCTTGGAGATTGCAATGAGACTGCATGAAACACCAATATAAGATCCAAATCTAGGAGTTCAGCAGATCCATGCGCAGCTGAAAATTATTTTCCTTGAGATGCAAAGTTTGAAGCAGGATATACATTTCGACCAGAGGTTCGCGAAGAAGTGTGGTGCCTGAAATGCAAGGGTCAAGGGCATGACAAATACCATTGCCCGGTCTTTGCAAACTATATTGCAGGAGGAGGACCAATTCCTTTGAGGCTGGAAGCTCAGGCAGGACCAAGCGTGGGGCCTGCATTATGGTGCACTATATGTCAAGTAGCAGGAAAACATGCCACAAATAATTTTCATTTGCTGCAGAAGTTTGTACAAACGCCACAGCAACTGTTCTGCAACTTTTGTAGGTCGATAGGGAATGATGAGCATAATTGTAGAAGCTATGAACTAATGATGAATATAAATCCCACCTATAGGGTACAGGCAGAAACACGGCCCCCTAACCAAAGCACGGGGATGGCACGGATAGGCTTTCAGGGGCGCGGACAAGGTCGAGGCGAAGGAGGACCTGGCAGAGGCTGGGGACAGCTAATCTGCTACAATTGCGGAGGACCAGGACACTATGCCCACGATTGCACTAATCCAACACATCCGTCATGAAAATATTGCACTCTGTTTGATCATGAAATGGAAGTTTGTCCTACGCTAATAGCAAGGATACATGACAAAGGGGCGCTACCACCTCAGTCAACTCAGAACCTGGAGATGATGAGGTCTGAGCTATGCAAAGAGGATCTGAACGTGAATATAGTGCTCCGAAGTGGAATCACAAAAAGATATGACAAGGGGAAACAGCCCGAAGATAGTACGTGCATTTGTAAATCTCTGGCAAAGGAGGCTGAATTAGATTTGGAGCACACGCGTGAAACATTCATGGAAGCGAAGAAGAGCTTCGTTGAGGCCTCCACCTCGGGAAGCAAGGATAAGCCTAATCAGGAGATGGACCCTTCTATGCTTACAACCTTCTTGGAGACCTGCATGAAGTTACTGCGTGATAGCAAGACTATGAAGGGGTTACAAGAGCTTATAAACAAATGCGTCGGAAACACTCCGGGTGCGCCATGCATAGTATGAAAGATTGGTAAGCATAAAACAAGGACGGGACGGGAGATGAGACTGATCGCGCAGATAGGAGAGTATGAAATGGATCAAGTTATTTTGGACCTGGGGTTAGATGCGAACGTCCTACCGAAGCAGAATTAGGAGCGAATGGGGAGACCCATGCTACAATGGTCTCCAATTCAGCAGAAGATCATCCCCAGGGGGCAACTGCAAGGGTTGATTGTAGATATTGAAGGTGCGAGCGCACTGGCTGAATTTGAAGTAATAGAAATTGTGGATGATAGCAACCCCTATCCTGCACTCCTTGGCATTGATTGGGCTACTGATATGAACGGGGTAATCAACCTAAAGAAGCGAAAAATGATCTTTGAGAAGAAATCGCTCTGCGTAATAATACCCCTAGATCTTGTTGAAGGATCATGCTATTCTAAACCAGACTGTGATTATGAGAGCAATGACGATCTGGACTGTATCTAGAAGATAACAGCATGAGACCAAGTTTGGATGAATACAACAATAGATGGACAAATTACATAGGATCATGAGAGTTCCTGCACCTCGAACTCTGATGAAGAATTAGAGCGTTGTAAGAATCGGTTACATGAAGTAACTACACTGAGCTGCAACATGATGACCCAATCACTGTGTTGTGTGTCGTTAGAGGTAAGAAATCTACCCACTTATGATGGCCTGAATGATGCAGATATCTTTTTGGATGCATTTTGAGAGGGAGGTACCAGAAAAGTAGCGCTGCCAGTTATTGGACTGGGCACTGTGCGCTACGCCTGCAAGATGGTGGGGTACACTCAAGGGAAGCTTTGATGATTGGCGCGAATGTAGGAGGATGATGAGAACATGCTTTGGGAAGTCGAAGGTGAGACTAACAGAAAAATATGATGGGCAGGATGATCCGCGTGCACACTTGTCCAAATGGGCTCAGGCTTATGGAGAGAAGCCCCAACCTGAATGGGTGCACTTGTTCTGTCACACTCTAGATGTCATCCTGATGAAATGGTATGTAGAAACAGAGCTACACCATGGTACAAGTGAATGGGATATTCTGTGTGAAGGATTCATTATTACATTCAGCTTTGAATATGGGTTTGATTATATTGATGAGGGACTACAAGAGGTGAAAGCAGCAATATTTAGGATACCGCAAGATCCTTTGGACCTGATTCAGCCTGATTGGGCTACACAACTAAGTCATGCGCTAGAATGCTACAACGTAAACGCTAAAGAAGAGGATGAGGATTTGTGAAATATTAACATCCATAAAACAGAAGGTCACCGCGAGCTTTAAGGACCAAAGATTGAGAATCCTGATATAGCAGCACCACTGAAAACGAAACAAGTAAACATTGGTACAGAGATAGAGCCCAAATTCGCGAAGATTGGAGATTACTGGGACAACTCGGTGGTGGATAAGGTCACTGAATTACTCCGTGAATACCAGGATTTATTCCCTACCAAGTTTACGGATCTAAAGCAGATAATCAGAGACCTAGGTGTCATGAAGATCACGTTGAAGCTTGACACAAAGCTGGTTAACCAAAGACCTTACCGTCTCAATCTGAAGTATAAGGAGAAGGTCCGCTTAGAGATCGACAAGATGCTCGTGGAAGGAATTATTGAGCCCAGAGAAGAATATGACTGGGTAAGCCCAATGGTGGTACAGGAGAAGAAGCAAAAGGATGAAATAAGGATATGCATGGATCTCAGAAAGTTGAATGAAGCTTACGTACATGATCCTTTCCCGACTCCATTCATAGATGAAGTGTTGGACAATATAGGTGGCCAGGAAGCATATTCCTTCACTGATGGGTTCTCTAGGTACAATCAGATCAAAATCACGCCAGAGGATAGGAGCAAGATGACCTTCGCGACTGAGTGGGGGTGTTTTCAATACACTGTAATGCCATTCGGATTAAAGAATGTGCATGTGATTTTCTCACGCGTATTCATTATGGTGTTCAAGGAATTTATTCATAAGTTCCTGGAAGTATACTTTGATGATTGGACTGTGTTTAGGCTAGTGAAATTCCATGCCGCCAATTTACGCCTGATGCTATATACTTGTTGAAGATACAAGATCACAAACAATCTGAAGAAGTGTCTATTTTTTGTTCCTTTTAGGACCCTACTGGGTCATGTGGTTTGTGACAAGGCTGATGGTAGATCTAGCGAAAATCAGGTGATACTGAACTTGGAAGCACCGAGGAGTGTGAAATAGTTGCACGCTACCTTAGGACATATGAGATATTACAGAAATTTTATCAAAGGCTATGCCCAGATCACTGCGCCTATGGAGAAGTTGTTAAAGAAGGATGTCACATTCTACTGGAATGAGGACTGTAAGAAGAGCTTGGATGTATTGAAAGAAAAGATGGTCATTGCATCAATTTTAGTCTTCCCAGATTGGAAGAAGGAGTTTCATGTAGATGTCGACGCGTCATGGATAGCGTTGGGAGCAATACTGACACAGGCTGGCGAAGGAGACTTGGACCATCCTATAGCATTCGCAAGTAGAAGGTTATCCAAGGTAAAGAGGAACTATTCCACCACCAAGCGCGAAGGGTTAGCCATGGTATATGTGCTCCAAAGTTTAGACACTACTTGTTGGGTGGCCATTTTAAGATGTATACAAATCACTCCACATTAAAGTACCTCGTCAATAAGCCTGTGTTGGGGGGCATAATTTTTAGGTGGCTGTTATTGTTCCAGGAGTATGATTTTCAAGTTATTATGAAGCCTGGACGACTGAACACGGGACTAGACCATCTGTCACGCATCAAAACAGGGGAAGAGCCCACTAATTTGGAAGAAGGATTGCCTAACGCATAGCTATTTGCAGTGCACATCACGGATGGTCATTTTGAGGATATAATACATTTCCTAATGACAGGAACTGCCCCAAAAGGGTACACCATCTAACAGAAGAAGGAGTTAGCGGTGCGCATAGCAGATTTTTCCGTCATCGCTAGGCATCTGTACAAAATGGGGTCTGATGAGATATTGCAACGATATGTACCCAAGTTTTAAAGAATCAGCATCCTCGCGAATGCTCATGAGGGTTCCCGGGAGGACATTATGTAGGGAGAGTGACCGCGCAGAATATTCTATGCATAGAGTTGTGGTGGCCAACCCTCCATCAGGATTCAAAAGCTTACTGCAAAGTGTGTGATGTGTGTCAAAGGACTAGCAGACCATCGCAGAGGGATGAGATGCCTCTAAATCCACAGATGACATTACGACCCTTTGAGAAATGGGTGATAGATTTTGAGGGACCCATCCAGTCTCAAGGAAAGACGGGAGCGAGGTACATTATCACCACGACGAAATATTTGACTCGTTGGGCCAAGGCACAGCCTGTGAAGGATTGCACAGGTACACCTGCTGCGAAGTTCCTCTTTGAGTATGTACTGACGCAATTTGGTTGTCCAAGGATTTTGATGAGTGATCATGGTCCGCACTTTCTAAATGAGATGATCAGCACGCTGACAGAGGAATTTCAGGTATATCACCAAAAGAGCACGCCTTATCACCCGCAGGCTAATGGGATGGTGGAAGCATTCAATAAAATGTTGTAGAACGCGCTGACCAAGGTTTGCAAATGCTTAGTGAAGTGATTGGGACCTACGCATACCTGCATTACTATGGGCCTACCAAACAACATGCAAGAATTTGACTGGAAAAACTCCCTTTAGGCTTGTCTATGGTGTTGAAGCGGTAATGCCTATGGAATATATTGTTCCTAGTTTGTGCATAACAGCGCTCATGGGTATGATGGATCATGGAGCCCTAGAGAAGAGGCTCGCGCAACTGGTTGAGTTTGAGGAAGAGACATTTCTAGCTGGATTTCACCAACATGTCAAAAAGCAGCGCGAAAAAAGCATGGCATGATCGGCACATTAAGGTGCGCACCTTTAAGGTAAATAACCTGGTTTTGTTATATGATAGCAAGTTTGATAAATTTTCAAGGACATTCAGGATGCACTAGTTAGGGCCCTATGTCATTAAGGAGATTACCGATGGAGGAGCAGTTCAGTTAGTCAAATTGAATGGAGATCCCTTCCCAGGAAAGGTGAAAGGAAATTACTTGAATCCATGCACCGACGGTCCCGCCATGTGACTAGATGAAGGTAGCATAGTCTTAGTGCTCCAGGCAACTGAACTACATTGCACAGGTTGGGGGGCTACACAATTGGAGGATTGTGTGAAGCAAGGAAGTGTCACAGGGTTTGCATCAGCGTGAAGGGAGGTGTGCTACCGATGGAGAAATCGCGCAGGTCGGGCAAAAAGTGACCGTTAATGTCACTGTTCATGGTGTGATGGTAGAAATGTGGCCAAATGGAGTGGGCAGCCAGCATTTAAGGCAAAATTTATGGCTCAGATCCTTGAAAAGCTACTGCTAATCCGGCATTAATAAACCGAATTGGGGGGAATGGTCGGATTTGAATTCAAAATTCCCTATGAATTACAAGTGGTTGTCCAGCGAAAAACACTTGGCATTTTGAGAACTAAGTTGTTGATCTCTTAAGCACATATGAATCGTGAGCACTACAAACTTCTGATAGCCAGTAAAGTATTTGAGACATTACCAAAGGAGACACAGGAGTTCTTGTAGAACATCATGTTGGTTCCCATGGAAGCTATAGATACCGAAGTAGAGGAGTCGGTGCCGGAAGTTGAGATGGAGGTAGAAGTAGTTGCTCCAGAGGTTGCCTAGGTATTAGCTGAAGTCCCTAAATCACCAAGAATGTCGAGACCAAAGCCCACCCCAACCAAGGAAACCGTGAAGGATAAAGGGGCAAGCAGCCTGCAATACTGGTGTGTGCATCACCAAGAAGAAACCAACGGAAGCCCACCACACAAGAGAATGGAAAATCCATCAACTTTGAGCCAAAGAAGGAAGAACTCGAAGAAATCCCAATGGATGATGAGGATGTGGGAGTTGATGTGGAGGAAATTGAAGCCCAGGGTGCTGACCCTATCACTCATTTTCCTGAGTATGTCCCTCTGTGCAAGGGCAATACCAAGGTGTCGAAAGACATCGATGAGAGAAAGACCCCCTTGCAAACCCCTCCGCTACTAGATGAGATTGTTTTCAAAGGAACGTGCTTGGCATGGGTGCCGCTGCTAAAACTTGAGGACTGGGACTTGGTTGATCACGATAAGTTCCCACACTTGGTGACCAAGCAACTGATGCGCCGCATCATCGATAAAAACACCGGAATGACCGCATTGGAGCCGCGGAGGTGGCTCAAAGGAGTAGAAAAGGCAGGGTTGCTCAACCTACTTTGGGTGTCGCACTACAACCGCACCCCAGTTACATTATTGGTCATCAAGCAACTGCTATGCTTGGTGCATGATGGGTGTTTGTGGCTGGAGGAGCCAATACCCATCACTGACAATTTGATCCACGGGATCACATGATTTCCTTACATAGGAGAGAATTTGGCCATGATATTTGCCAGAAAAGGTGGTGAGAAGGCCCTCACCGAATCCATGAAAGAAAAGTTTAAACTAGTGAAAAAGTTGCATAGATATGCCATATCCAGCATCTGCAACCCTACTGTAAAGGTAGCTACACAGATTTTAGCAGGGAAAATGTTGAGGAAGTGTCATGCCGATGAGGTGTTGGCACATGTTGTCACGCTAGTAGCCTAGTGTGCCGAAGGAGTCCAGTTCAACTGGTCAGACTACCTTCGCAGTGAGTTCCTAGCAAACTGTTGCGAAGCGCAGGAGCTCAGCAAGACGTTCCACTACGTGTAGCTCTTGTTGTCAATTGTGTTGGTAGCATGGGAGCTGCCAGAGGACAGTCAATTCCCTTCTGTCGCACCATACCTACCAGAAGTAGTGAAGTATGCTTCGCTATGGGCGACCAAGGATGCGTAGCACGTCAAGGAAAGCAATATCTTCTAGTTCTTGATGGAGATGAACATCCGCATGGCCATCAATCGCAAATCGCAGTTGTTTCCTACGGTGTACACCAACCTGTAGGGATATGCAGATTTTAAAGTAGACTTTCACCATGTGTCCATCAGGGCATGGAAGGAACCTACACAGAAATGGTACGCCTTGCCTTACCTAGCAACGAATGACACCATTTATGCAATACTTGATCAATGGCCAGTAGAGTGGCACGCCACAATAGACTTGGAAGTGGGAGGGAGCAAGTCCGCCATGTAGAGAAAGAAGGAGGAGGCCAAGCTAAAGATGACTCAGCTGGCCGAAAAGAGAAAGAAGGAGATCACTGACAAGGCCTAGGTAGAGTGCGATGTTGCACAGCAGACAGCGAAGCAGACAGGTGGGACAGAGCGAGGCTCTGACAAAGGTGCAAGGTCGCCTTCACCTGAGGCAGAGGAGGAGATAGACAAACAGACCAAACAACATGGTGCAGATCCACAGGTGATGTTCATCCGCATCAAGCATCCAAGGGATCAGGAGAAAGTAGGGTCCAGGAAGAAATCAAAGGCTACCAAGACATCACTGGACCCAATCACCCTCATAGAGGGTGATTTGCATGATATCAGTGACACAATGAGGGATGTCACCATGGAGGCCCTACAACAATTTGAGTAGCAGTAGCAGATAATCTTTGGGGCTATCCATATAGGTTCGTAGGAGCTGCAGACCCGCGCATCATAGGCTGGCATGGTGTCTACCAACCTTGTTATCGACACTTCACCAGCTGCCAAGATGTTGCAAGCAAAGGCCTCCAGTGCAATAATGTTGCCTGATGGAGCACTGACCATGGAGAACGAAGCTGACAGGCCCACTTTCAGCACCCTAAAGGGAGTAGGGTTGAATCTGGCAACATTCCTTGGTGAAGCACTCCACCTATTGTAGGATGGAGTGATTGCAGAGCTAAGTGCCTGTGAGCACCGCGCCCTCCAGGGGATCAGTGAACAGTGGATCAAGAATGAGCAGATGGCACTATAGTGAGACTTTGCCATTGCCACTATGACCGAGGCGACCAATTAGAACAAGTGCATTATGAAATTCATCGAGGAGGCATGCCAAATGGTCCCAGAGTTGGCCATTCCTGAGGAGGAGCCAGTTGAGGTGCGCAACCACAAGTTGGGTATGGGGGTGCGCGACACTCATACTGAGATGGTGAGGGTTCAGATGGAGTTGAAGCAAATCATGAAATTACAGTTGAAGGCCCAGCCTTCAACTCTGCCATACGTGAAGGAGTAGCAAGTGACCACTGTCACAGAATCAATAGCGGCGATGGACAGTGTAGTAGCAGACTACGCGTAACTTTTTGAGCAGTCATTTGAGGTCCTGATAAGCTTGTAGTAGGACCCCAATGTACAGCGACTAGAGACGGAAGCGCGCGAGCTACATCGGTGCTATGATGAGGTCAAGGGCACAGTGAGAACAGTCGCGCTGACATAAAGACTAGCAAAGTTGTAGGATGCCAAGCAGCTGAAAGAACAGGTGGATGCAGCACTTCACAAGGAAGTAGTGTTGAAGGCACAACTAAAGCCCTGACTGGATGAGGCTTACGTGGTAACAGACTCTATTGAAGGAAAGCTTGCGACTCTGCAAGAAACTCAGCAAAAGCTTTAGGCTAACAGTTCAGGAGAAGTGAGCGAACAGATGGTCGAAGACACGAAGAAGGCAATCGCACAGTGCACTATTGAGGTTGTAGTCATACGAGTTGAGATGGAAGGTCTTCACTCTAAGATCTCCACACCTTCCGAGTGACTCGAAGGCAATTCACAATGTTTGTGTTGGGGGCCTGTTGGGAACGAGATTTCCCAAGGACAGTTTTGGGGCTAAAAGCCCATGTTTTGGGTCGAATTTTGTAATAAAATTGTAAATTCTCTGCATTTTTTGGTCGCAGAGCGCGAAGGCTTCATGACTCATAAAGGGTTGTCTGCCCTTATTTTTGTAAATTAAAGTCGACTATAAAAGATATACCCATGGTCGATGGACCATGGGATTGTATAAAAAGAGATAAGTAAGTAAGCTCTAAGTAGCGATAGGAGTTAGATATTCATAGCTTTGAAGTAAGAAGTCTAAGTTTTGAGTCATAGAAAAGGTAGAGGCTCTGCAGCTAAGAGCGCAGAGGCCTAGGGTGGAAGTCCGCAACTGAGTGTGTGGACCCCTGTAGCTGTGTGTGCAAGGTGGATAGAGTTTGTAATCATCAAAAGATATCAATAAAGAGAAGCGTTCTACTAATTATGCATCTTTGTTTCTGTTAATTCAGCTTGACATGTTATGTATGAATTTCATTTATAATTCTTATATGATGCGTGAATGTATGTAATTACGTTGGTTAAGTGAACGCAAGTAAGAACATCTGTTTATGTGGTGCTAACTATGATTATTTAATAAGATAATTAAGATAGTTAGACTAGTTTGGGCATCTGTACGGTACACTGCCCTAGCAGCGCAAAAGTACCTGAGCCACAGGTTAGGGCTACGCGAAGGTCAATCATACCTTTTCGCAGAGGTACTGAAGGGTGGAATAAAGGGCTAGTCTAGAAAGACCTAAAACTAGGTGACCTATGAAAAAGAAGGAATAGAAGGAATAAACCGACATCACGACCATCTCAAGGTGCGGAAACTTGGTTCCAACATCCCCCCATACTGCTTCGGGTGAGACTTTGGTCCAAGCTCTGCGGGCTGATGCCGAAAGGGCCAGTAGTGTAGGGATTTGTTTGGCTAACTAAAGTTGAATCTGGGTCAGGCCCCAATAAGCCAACATGGTCCAAGGCAAGAAGGCAAGAAAAATCATAATTTGTATAGATATTTGAGGGATAAAGAGCATGGGAATTAATGATGGAAGGATATTTTCTCCTATGTATATAAATAAAATTCTCTATTGGTAGCTTAAAGTTTAATTTTTGTTGTTTTTTAGGGGTAATTGGCAATGGTAGTTATTATTGAATAATCTATTTATCCAATCGTAGAATGAAATTTCAATGCATGTTGAGGTGGAAGGGTAGCTTGTAGAGCGAATTCCGTGTAAGGATGGTGCCAGAATAAACAACACACAATGTTGAGGGAAGCCCAGTTAGAGAAGGATTGTGAAAAGAGACTAATCAGTTTGACATGAATCAATGGTCTAATGTTGAGTGCATTACCAACAACATCTGAAGACTGGTTTGGTTGAGGTGAGAATCAAGGTGGAAGTCGGCAATACAATAGGAATCATGTGGAAAGGTGCAAGAATTACCATCCCTTAGATGGAAATAATGACTAGATTGAAAGAAAGTAGCTCATATGATCACTGAATTAGGTTTTGGAAGTAGCAAAAAGCATATGAACCATCAATTTGACCCCTAAGGTATTGGGACAACATGACTGCAAGAGGGTAACACTAAGATGGACTGAAGAAAGAAAATGAGAATTAGTATGAATGTGAGAGGTGGCACATGTAGGCCATCCCATTGAATTGAACTAAAGGAGGAGTTCCCACCCATTCTATGCAGAGGTGCAGCGATCTGAATCGCAAGTAATAATAGAAAAGTCAGTAAAATGATTAAGCATGAGTAGGAGGGGAGGATTTGAAGGATTATAAAACACCATCCAAGGGATGAGGATTAGCAAGATAATTCATAGAAAGGATTTCAAAACGTATAAAAGGACAGGAGAGTAGAGTAGTTCATAATTGACAGAAGAGAAATAAGGTGAGAATGGTATAATGATATCACGTAAAAGAGTCGAAGACATGAGAAGAATGAAGGACATGTAGAGAGGAGGTGTCCACAGTAGTTACCATAGTAGAGTGATGCGGAAGTGGAAGAAAAAACTCTGATGGAAGATCTAGGAATGGAGAAAAGGAGATGAAGGAATTTGTCTATTGGTGGTTTCCCCATTGTGTCAGGCAGCCCAAACTAGAGAGGGACCCTTCCACTGAGAAGGATGGTTTATATCGAAGATTATAACTGCACTAATTAACTTAACCCAATACAGATTATGGGAAGTCCTTGTGGCCATATTCAATAGACCAATGTCGGGGCATCCCCCACTATGGGGGAAATAGTAGTGGAGAAGGGTTTTTTCCTTAGGCATGATGGGGTGGCATGAGGATCCTTGGAGAAGAACCAATCTATTGGCGAGTAGAAAACATCTGGACCACCTTAAGGGTGTGTATGTCGCCATCTAAGTCAGGATGCACCTCTCATCATGCTAACCCTTGAGGTTAAATGAAGAATCCAAGAAGTTTGATGTCTTACCAATACCAACAAAGGAAAGAGGATGGTATAGTAGCAAGAAGGGGGAAATGGTCAGGGACAAACAAGGAATGTGGTCATGGTGCAGTAGTGGTGACTTGAGTTGTTTTTCTGTGAGGGATATTGTGAAGATATGGAACGTGACACTCCCCTCAATCGGTTTTAGAGTTCCAACACAACCAAACCACCTAACTACCCTTGAAAAATTCTTTATCAAGAGCAGAATGACAACCTCAGCAAGAAAAAGGTTCTCGAATCCATGGTGATAGAAGAAGGATTGAGTGGCTTAGGACGAGCCACAGTGTTGTGTTGGGATCCTATTGGACGCTGAATTTTTTTTTAATTTTTTGTTAAGTGATAGGAGGGTGACCACACAGAAGAGAGGGTGGCACGGGGAAGAGGCATTCAATGCGCAACAGTGAGAGCTAGCGTATAAGGAAGAGATGTGGCACAGGGAAGCATTACGCATGGAGAATATAGCAGTGTCCAAAGAGTGGGGGACGTGTGTGAAGAAGATTATGTAGCTATGATTTTGTAGTTAGTGGTGAAGGAAGAGAAGGCTTTTATGGCAAGAGGCATTGAAGATATTTTCAAAAGGAAGAATAACGATGAAGTGGGATGAGAGGGCAAGAGATATTTCCATGGAACAATTAGAATAGCATGGGATAGCTAAGGAGGAAATGTCATAAAATATCCCAATGGTATTTCCAGCAAGGAGGACAGTTGGAAGAGTAGAGAAGTCAATCGAAGGAAAATCAAGAAGCTACCAAGAGCCAATATATGGATATGCTCGAGACTGATCATGGCTTGGATGGTTGGATGAGAGGATAATCAAACTATGGTTGTCAAAGATGAAATATTTTTGTTATTGTGTATTTTTTGTTACAATAATATTAAGTGTTAAAGTTTGTGTTTGTAGCTGCTATGCAACCTAAATGTAATAGAGGTAGTCTAGTGTGAAGTCATTATGTGTTGGCACTATATTGGTTGTTATGTTGTATTTTGAACAATCAATGAGGGTTGGTGAGTCGAGTTGTGCACAGTCTGTGTTGTAGCACCTTTCACCCTTTTGTGTTTTTTTATAAAGTAATAGAAAGAATGATAGGTTGTTTCTATTATATTGGTGCATATTATGTATGGTTTTATTAATGTTTTATGTTTGTTTACTAATTCTTTAATACTCTTCAATTGAGATGAATATCTCTTAATGTTTCAAACATTTGAGTGGAATAATGGTTTAGTAATGGTTTCATAAGATAAAGTACTATTGTAATGAGTCGTAATTTGTGTAATGACAAAAGGGTTGTTCAGAAGAGTATTATAGTCCTGTCTTGGTCTTAGGATTTGTTATGGCCAGCACGCTAACTAGCACGTGTGAGATTCCGTGAAGTCCTGCTCATCATGAAATCCCAGAATGGTTGTTAGGTGTCCATCCAATTTGAGTCTATCAATGAAGATTAAAGTTATGATCCTTTAGATTCCTAAAAATCCCATCTAATTGTGGAAACTTGGTTCCATCAGTCCCCCATTAACATCTTGAGTGATACTTCATCCACTCTTTGGGTGATGTCGAAAGGGTTGATGCTTAGTGGGTTTTTTAGCCAACTACATTGCAAATCTTGGGTCTGATAGAATCTTGTGCGCCAACATGAGTTTTAATTTTGAATTAAAATTTATTGTTAAGCTTGTAAATATATTAAATACAATAGTTAGTTCTCTAGAAAGGATCGCATAGATGAAAGATCAGTTGATTGTTATGGGGATAGTGATGGAAAATAAGGATTTGGTATCAAATTCCTTGAATAGACTTGTCTTATCTTGAAGGAATTTTAGCTAAGGTGTGTATGCTCATGACTATCTATTTACCTTTATAAAGGTTTAGGATGGCCTTGTGTAATAAGAGACCATCTTGGAGTTGTGCTCAACATAATAAGAGAAGTGGAACAAGTATCCTTCATTAGGAGGACAAATAAGGGAATAAGAAGGGTTCAAAAGAGGACTCAAATACAAGAAATAAGGATTTGAATGAGGTGAAATGTTTTAGTTTTCATTTGTCAATAGTTGGGACGTTATTCCAACCACTATCTAGAGAGGAAGAGGAATATCAAGCATTAAAAAATTGTGCCTATTACTATAACAAGAGTGGATGAGAGACAATCTCAATTTAAGGTCATTGTCTCCATGGTCTATTGTTTATATTCTAATATTATGCCAAAAATTAGATGGAACATGGATAGTGGGGCATAGAGACACATTAATTTAGACAATAAACTCTTCAACAAGCAAGAGGGAGGTATCTGTCTAGAGTTGGATGATAGTGCTACTTATCCTATGAGGGTATTAGGCTCCATTTCCATAAAAAAATTATCTAGTGATGTTCTTGAGTTGAATGGTATTCCTAATATAAATAATAATAAAATATCTTTCAATTTCATATTTTCTAGATCGTCAATGTATATTTGTATTTGAAGGTGAGTATTGTACTATAAGTGATTGTATTTTATCTAGTCTAAGGGCTTTAAATAGAGGTGTGAAAGTTGGTATCCTTTTCACGTTTCTTGTTGATTCTATAGCACTTTTACATTCTAGCAAAAATTCAAATGATCCTTCTATCATTAAGGAGGCATACAAAAAGAATGTATGGTGGGATTTTATGGAGAAAGATTGAAATTTGTGGAATCAATAAGATTTTAGGGTTGTAGTGGATGGGAATATTCTATAGGATAGGATAGCATTATTGGATTCTATCAAGTATACAGAGTTGACCTTGATGTTACTCTTGCTTTAGGATTCCTTTAATAAGAGGGAAGTGATCTTGTTGAGGTTGATGCTTCAGTTTTTTAGTGATTTTGTGATGCATGAGAGGGATTCTTACATTTAGAGGTTGTTGACAATTTTTGTTGGTGATTCTAACTTGAGGGATGATGGAGTTAGGAAATTGGTTGATTATCCAATATTATGTTCATTTAAGACTCATGGAGGGTTAATTTTCTTTGAAGTTTCAATACGTTGCGATAGCATCTTATGTTGTTGGAGATAGTGACACTTCAAAAACTTAAAAGATTCACATTGTACACAAGAACAAAAATGTGGTGAGAAAAGGTTTTAAATTTGAGGAGGCTATGAGGTATTGTATCTCACAAGGTTCTCATTCAAATATTGAAACGAATTAGGACGTTGTAGTTCGTAATGCTGATTTACAAGTAAGATATTAGTCAAGTCCATGGGTTGAAAAGGTGAGATTGATGGTGGGTATGACCTCACCTTCTACTATAGTATGCAAGGAGTTAAGATGGATACTTAGACATTACAAGATGCATAAGAGGATGTAGGATCACTCAAATATTTTTTCAGGACATTTATATTTCATTATTTTTATATCAAACATTAGATCAAACATGAATATGTACTGGAAATGCAAGCTATATATGATTGAATTCATCAATGGTATTCTATTTTAACATAGGCAAGACCTAAGTGGACCTTGAGTTCATCAATTCTCTTAGTTAAAATTTTGTAATAATTCTACTCAACTCAATTAACATTCTGAGGGAATATTCTATATATTTCTATCTATGGAATTCCATCGATCTTAACTCCTTCAAATTCCTTAGTTTTTTTAGCAAAGGTGACAGTATTTCCAACAAAGAGCTTTCTAATTGTATAATTTCCAAACTTCTCAAGTCTTCAATAACAATGGGAAAATCTATTGTGCATAGTTCCCGAAGGAATTGTCAAAGTTGGAGAGGCAATGAATGGAATTATCCACAAAGTAGACTTTTCCAACGACCCATTTGCATTTCCGTCACCCCAATCTCCATCTCCCCCTCAATCCCCATCACCCTTATCATTGGCCTTTCGTTTATGAGTATCATTCTCGTTATCCTTACACTTTCCTTTTGATTTGGAGCTATTATTTAAGCCAAGACCTTACCTATTAGAAAAATCAAAGGTCCGAAAAAAAGGATTGAAGAAAAGGTTCATTAGATGGGTTTATGCACTAGTTTATTCGCTCAAAAAGGTTGGTTGTTATGGATATTGTTAGAATAAATAAAAATAGTGCTTTCCATTCCAATTCTCTAGAGAATGAGATCAATATGAAATTATTAGATCCATTAATTACTCAAATGCGGGTATATATAACACAGTTTGAACTCCAATGTTATTAAAACTCTACTTGACTCTTGATTGCGTTTATGAATTCCAATCCCTATAACTAGACATCTAAGCCATTGGAGTGTAAGAATTATGAAGTAGATTCTTGAAACAAGGCCTCTTCTATAGAATTTCATCTTCAAAATCTTCACTACTTCTTTGTGAAAGGAGTTGAAAACAATGATTGTTAAGGTAGATCCAAACACAAAGGAGTTTCTTCTTACAATTCCACGTTGAACATGACATAATCCAATTGGTTTTTCAAATGTTCTTTAAGATTTTTTATCTAATACCTTCAAATGGGCCAATGTGAATTCAAGAAAAAAAGAGTTGATAGTCATAAAAATGGATAAGAATATAAAAATTGTAATTGGAGATTATTCACGACTAGTTTTGGTGCTCAAAATTAACAAATGTTTAACTGAATGAAGACTTTACCTATGATTTTAAGACAAGTCATCTTACCTTGGCTTGAACCTTGACATGTATTACAAAAACTTTATCACTCAAAACTACCATGGGTCACTTTTTCCAATATAATACGTAATTCATCATCCTAATTATTGCAATTTGTACTCCTCTCTATTTCTATGGCTTCTCCAATCCTTCTTCTTTTGTATTCCCTGTGAAGTTCTCTAGAGTGTTTTTCCTTTGTTGTTGCTTTGCAATATTTAAGACCTTATAAATTTGCAAATCACTGTAACTATTATGCTTGAAAACCCTAATTTATGTTTTTGTAATTGAAAATCCTACTCAAGTTATAAGCATACCAAGAACATCCCTATTTTTTCCCATGTAATGATGAAAAGTACATCAAAAAACAGAAGACTTTGTTCTTATAGTTTCACATTGAACTTGATGCAATTCAATTTATTAATCAAATGTTATCCAAAAATTGTCTTATCCCTTCCATGGACCATTTTGATCTCAAGAACATCATAAAAATATAAAATAATACTCACTACCTTAATAAAGTTTAGAAATTGAAAATCAATAGTCGACGGCTTCTAGTGCTCAAGATTAATCGAGACTAAATCATTGAAGCCTTCACCTAGGTCTTTAAGATAAGGTGTTCTTACCTTAGATTGGTTTTTTTATTCACATTATAAGACCCTCATCACTAAAGGAGAACACCATGACTCATTTCATATAACAAGGGATATAAATTCAAAGCAACTAGTCCTTGCCTACTTTTTAAAAGCATGTGCATTAAAATTAGGTTAAAGTAGCTAATCTAGTAGTCTAACTAAGCAGGTTAAATGGATTTAACGAAATAAAGGAGCGAACATGTACAATGAGAATTTCTACAAAGGACGCAGTGGATTTCATTATTATATATCAAGCATTAGATCAAACATGAATATGTATTGGACATGCAAGCTCTATATGATTGGATTCATCAATGGTATTCTAGTTTTAACATAGGCAAGACCTAAGTGGACCTTGAGTTCATCGATTCTCTTAGTTCAACTTTTGTAATAATACTACCCAACTTAATTAACATTCTAAGGGAATATTCTATATATTTCGATCTATGGCATTGCATCAATCTTAATTCCTTCAAATTCCTTAGTTTTTTTAGCAAAGGTGACAACATTTCCAACAAAGAGCTTGTTAATTGTATAATTTCCAAACTTCTCAAGTCTTCAATAACAATGGGAAAATATATTGTGCACAATTCCTGAAGGAATTGTCAAAGTTGGAGAGGCAATCAGAATGGAATTATCCACAAAGTAGACTTTTCCAATGACTCATTTGCATTTTCATCACCCAATCTCCATCTCCCCCTCAATCCTCATCACCCTTATCATGGGCCTTCCTTTTATGGGTATCATTCTCGTTATACTTACACTTTCCTTTTGATTTGGAGTTATTCTTTAAGCCAGACCTTACCTACTAGCAAAAGCAATGGTCCAAAAGAAAGGATTGAACAAAAGGCTCATTGGATGGGTTTATTCACAAGTTGATTGGCTCACAAAGGTTGCTTTCTATGGAGATTGTTAGCATAAATATCAATAATACTTTCCATTCCTATTCTCTAGAGAATGAGATCAATCTGAGATTGTTAGATCCATTGATTACTCAAATGTAATTATATATAACATAGCTTGAAATCCAATGTTATTAGAACTCTACTTGACTCTTGATTGACTTTACGAATTTTAATCCCTGTAACTATACCTTTAAGCCATTGGAGTTTAAGAATTATGAAATAGCTTCTTGAAACAAGCCCCTTTCTATAGAATTGCATCTTCTAACTCTTCACTACTCCTTTGTGAAAGGTGTCGAAAACTATGATTGATAAGGGAGATTTGTCCTTCACACTCAAAGTCTATAAACAACGAGGATTTAGGGACCATTCATATCGATACCGTACTATATTTCTTATAATAATAGATTTAATAAATAGGTCAATGAGATAATTTAATAACAATTTCAAAAAAATAACAATTTTGTTAATCTCTTAAATCAATTAATGGCACTTTAACATAATAATTATTTTATTGATCTCTTTGATAAACAACATAGGTTAATGAAACAAATTAATGATAATTTAATAGGATAACTATTTTATTAGTCTTATAAATAACACAAAATAAGTTATAGCACTTTAATAATATAAGAAAAATTAGAGGGGGGCTCATGTGGGCACAAAATAATTAAGACAGGCTCTTCACTAATTATGTAATAAAACAAAAATACAACACTAAAAATTGTTGAATATTGTTGTCTTTTATGAGAAAGTCAAGGGAGATCCAAAGGTGGAAACGTGATCTAAGGCGGGAGAAGTAGCTAAGGCGTGAAAAGAAGAAAAGAGGAAAACCTCAAATTTCACTATAAGAAGTAACAAGGGCAAACCTCAAAATAAAATAAGGATTTAAAAATTAAAATCAAATAAAAAAACACTTCAAAATTGAGAAATACCTCGAGGAAAGCTTATAGTCAAAACCCTCCAAATTTGTTATAAATCAAAAGTCCTATCATCACTTAACGGAACTAACTAAAATTTCACTGTTAATTTTCATTAAAATCATCGATATTCTGGTGTATTGTAGCCCCTGGTCACGAGGCAATTAAGGACTAGCGTTTGAGAGCTAAGAGCCCCTCCCTCAGACTATCAACGTGTTATCATTTTAGAAAAAAAAAACATAGAGTTAAAGATTTCGGAAAAATTTTCAATATATCCCCTACTCAAAGCTCTAGTCACATGGATGCTTAAGGTGAAGCAACCTTAGGGCTAAGATCCCTTGGCATATCATCGTATCGTTGTTATATAAAAAAGGTGAAGCTTTGAGCAGTTCCTGATATTTCGATATGATTGCTCTCGGTTATGCTCCTGGTCGCGCAAGGAAGAGCCTAGCTCTAGTGCTAAGGCCTTTTAACTCTCCACATGTCGGTAAATAAAGCTTTAGTGTTGAAAAGTAGTTATTATCCCAATTTTGAGCTCTATGAACTCACAAAAAAAATTGGAAACAATTGACCACAATATTCTATGTTGTTTGTACTCCAAAACTTCAATTTTTGAAAGGTCTTCCTATGTTATGCTAAGTTATTTCTGGTGTTATAAAAAATGAAATTTGGTGTTTTGAGAATCTTAATTCCCCTGTTATAATATTAGACCATCTATGGATGAATATATGGTATGGTGTTTACTTTATGAATATATGTTGTTTACTTTAAATATAGCTAGCTACTAAGTTAAAGTAAAAAGAAATATGAAGATTTAGCAAAATGAAAGCCTATATAAGTGCATGCACAAACAAGAAATCAATGAGTTGTTTGCTACTAAGTTAAAGTAAAAAGAAATATGAAGATTTAGCAAAATGAAAGCCTATATAAATGCATGCACAAACAAGAAATCAATGATAAAACAACTCTTCAACTTTGAGCATTAAATCCAAACTGATTAAACAACTATTTAACTTAATTTCAAATATATATATATATATAAGAAATTCTTATTGTTTGTATTGATTTAGTTAAACCAAATTCTCTAAAAACATAATTTCATAATTATTATTTTCAATAATTAAATAAAACATAATATTTTGATAAATTTGTATTAATTATAAATAATTAAAATTAAATTTATTTACTAATTAACTAAATTTTAAAATTAGTTATTTTTTAATTTTACATATTACTTATCCAACCATTTTAAATTTTAATTTAATCATATAATTTGTAAGTATTTATTAAAAAAAATAGTATTTTATAGTGCTAGCTAATACCAACACTTTATTAACTTGAAAAAGTATTTCTCTTCGTACCATATTGTTACATATTGAATATATTTAATTTTCTAGTAAATGAAAATCTAGGAGGCTTATTAATTTGTCTTCTAAATTAAAACTTCAAACCAAAACCAGATGAAAAAATTGGAAAACAAGAGATTAAAAAAAGGAGCTATAATTAATTATGTAAACTCAAAATTTACAATGATGTCTTATATTTTTTTAAGATTAGAAATAAATATTTAGAAATATTGTTTTATGACTTTAAAGAATGTCCTTCTTAAGTCATGATGAATAAAAAAAATATCATTTGATGACCAAAATAAGTTAAGAAGGTTAATTCGATATTAAAGTCAATATTATTTGGATGTGCTTTAAGGATTTTGGCTAAATAAATTAAATCTAAATAATTTTATTTGAATAATTAAATTTATCTAAAGAAAGGTTAAATTTATAGTTTTTTATTTAATAATTAAATTTATCAAAAAATAATGTTCTATATGCGATTTGAATTTGAATTCATATGATTTGAATAATTAAATTTATTAAAAAACAAATATTATAAAAAGTATTTGTTACATACAATTTTGATAATAAATGCATACTATTATGTAATATTTATATTATAATTATAAGTCATCAAGATATTCACCAAAAACACAAAATCCAAAATATCCACAATGGACTTATGACAATCTAGTCAAAATGCTTCTAAATTGGAACCCAAGTAACCTAAATAGTGGTATATGATAATAAACATGAGAGTTATTGCCCAATAAATCTATTTATATTAATTCCCTCCAATGAGCCATCATGTAAGTTGATATTTGTTTTGTTCGGTGTCTTGTCAATTGTGATTTATATCAGGAGCCCGTCCATTAAATCTTCACTGCTATCGTTACACAATTTACAAAGAATTTAAGGGATAGTGAGAGTATCCCGAGGGACTTACCTCAAATACATGTCCCTTTCCTTTTGGAAGAAGTATGGCCCCATATTTAATGATATGTGAGATATAACTAGCATTTTCACCAGAGGGCGCAAAGACACACTGATAGGAATACAAAATGGAAGATCTTACTATTAATGATACACCATACTAAATCTTCTGAGATAAAACATTAGAAAGCATTAGCAGAACATATTTGTTTTATTCAGTGGTGGTGATCAGGAAAAATGTCCTTATCAACATTTGGGGAAATCCATGAAGTCGATAGTTGTAACTTAGGTATTGTTGTGGTAAAAATACAACACCCCATGATTCACTTAATTCTCATTATGGAAACCCTTTGATTGAATGGTTGGTCAGATTACTATTTCATTTTGAGCATTTGGATTGCTTCAATGAGTTCAATATGTTGCTATCTTCCCGCCATAACTTTTTGATCTCATTTGGTTGTTTAGTTTGCAAATAGTGCCTAATTAAAGATTGGATATTTTTCTTTGCCTTGGCCTATTAAAATGCATATATTGCACCCGGATGCAGGTGAATCAAGTGTCAATTAATGGATTCATTTAATGAAGCCGGTGCGTGGTCCTACCAGCTACTGCTTAGCGCTCTTCTCCAAGCTTGTGTTAGGCTCAAGTTGGTTCACATAATGCAAATGCAAGTCCGCCTGCAGGTTGAATTAATGGTTCACCTCGAACGACACAAGGCCCCTGCAGTTTTATTCATGGCACATTTGGCCTTTCTCTCCACTGTTCGCTCTTTGGCCTCCTGCCTTTGCCCATCCCATTTGGAGTTTCTTGGTGGAAGAACTATCTAAGCCATTATAGTTTGGCTCCTGGTGGTTATGGAGGTTGGAATTCAACTTTCCTTATCCCCTGCTCAGCTCTGTTCTCTGTTTCTCGCTCAGTTTCTCCTCCGACTGTCTCGTCTCCCCTCCACTGTCACCTATTCTGCTAAACTTTCCACTCGCAGCCTGGCAATGGTCTGGCATAGAATGCGGAGCCTTCATGGCGGGAGCCATGGTGGTCGCGAGCGTTCTCAGCCCACTCACTCTACTGATCTGTCGATGCTCCCTGTCTCTCAACCTTCCTCAAAAGCCAATACGCCTCCGTCTAGCCCTTCCCACAGACCTTTCCCGCATAATGCTTTCCAGAATACTCATTTTAAGTTCCAAAGCAGTCTTAACAAGCCTATTATCACTACAAATATTACCATTATTTTCTCTGAGGAGGAGGCTCAGCCTCAAGCTACAACGTGCACCGTGGCGGAGTCATCACAGGGTGGTCACAGAATCGCGGGCAGCCATGGCATCGAGCAGAAGCTGGAAGATGAAGGCAAGGCCAACAGGCATCACGAAATGCATGCTGAAGAGGAGGCGTTGGGCGTCACTTTGCCACTAGTTGGCAACCCCCATGGGGCCTCTATCTCGGTTGCAATAGAAGGAAGTTCTTGCGGCACACTTCCGACGTCGGATCCTCCAAGTGGTAGCGGGGCTGGTGACGAGGCGAAGAGCAATGATATCTGGTATGGCAATGAGTATCCTGTTTTTGAGGAGCAGCTGGACCAGGATGTGGTCATGTGACACCACCTGGCTCCCTTGCGTGTCCTCACTGAATTCTTTTTGGCTCACTCTATCAAGTTCAAATGATTCGGGTTTGTGGATCTGGTTTTGTCTATGCGGCTTGGTTCTTTGGTTCTCTGCCCTTGTGGTCTGGCAGTTTGGGGTTCTACTACTGATTTAGATAGAATCCTTGTCTTTTGTTGCTGGTTGTGACAGCTTCATGGGGGTTGACTCTCTTTTTGGGTTTATCACTGTATTCAGGTTCTTATGTCTAGTTCTCTGCACACTGTAACTGGTCCTCCCAATCATGGGACAGTTTTGTTGGGCTGAAAGCATGCATATCTTCTCTTACGAGGTTTCGACCTCCTTGTAATTTTATTTTTATTTTCCTTTAATAGATTTAGTCTTTACAGAGAAAAAAAAATGCATAAATTGCAAATTAATTGTGTTTTATAAATTTATTTATTTGTAAATAATTAATTTTCAATTGTAATTATTAATTTATATTTTATACATAGGCCTCGAGAACAAGACTAAGTCTTATATTACAAAGTGGATTTTATATTATGAATTGGCTTATTGATAAAAGCGGAGAAAGACCTATTGAAAAGAATGCATATAGCGAATCTAATATTGGAGTTTTGATTCAAAGGGACTTTGACATCGAAAGAATGCTTTTGAGAATCCCTGATATCAAAGTTCGAACCATATTATGAAGAGGCTTAATAAAACATTTATCCAATGTTTTGAACCCATTTAATAAAGTGGTTGTAATTATTTGCATTACACATATCAGAATCCATGGACATTGTAATATTAAAGATATACGATATAAGCCCCTTTAATATGCAAATTTTGGTTCATAAAACCAAAATCTCTGACATATCTTTGCACCCACATTCCATGTCATTGTTTCTGCTCCCATTTGTCAATATTCCGATATTCCAACCCCGTGAATATGTCGATACAACATATCCCTTCGACCTCTGATCTCTGCTACAACACTCTCTCTGATCCCCAATAGTGATATAACCTCCGGCTTTGATCTCCAATAATCTCTCCATCGTCAATCTTCCAATGCGCTTCCCCCTCCTACTTCTGGTATATGTCAGGCTCTAATATGTGTATTAACGATGGTCTAATTGGAATATCGTGCCCGCCTATCGATACTTTTAAATAGTAAAAATTGTAAAATGTCGATATCTTAAACCTCTAATTGATGATATTCCTCCAGATCCGATAAGCGTATAAACAATGGTTTAATATTAATATCGCATCTGCTCCTCATAGGGATTTCCTTACATCACAAGTTTTATATTATTGCCATTGTTAAAAGTTCCAATATCCATTTCTCTGATATCCTCTACGGTTGTCACTTGTCACTATTCTATACTGCCTCTTTTTCATTAAGTAAAAAGCCACTTAGTTATGAAGTTGGGCATAAGAAAAGTTAATTTACATTTTATTTTTATAATTCATTTTTCACTATAAAAACATTATACGGAACCAATTTTGGTTTTGCTTGACAAAGAAGCCTCCAGGGCCAAAGAAGAAATAGATCCAGTCAATATTCTCGAAGGAACCCCACGAAGTGGCATAACATTGGATAATAATAGATATAAGTGGTTGAACAACAAGGCTAAGGTTAGACTTCACTGTGAAAATTGCAATTCCACCTATCAATTTGAAACAAGATAGACAAACTTATCAAAGGGAAAACTAAACTGGGCAATTTTCTCAACTGTGGTCATCTACTTTTGGCTAGAACCCCAACGGAAGGAATCATTTTGTTTCGTTTTCTTTTAATTAACTCATTTGTTGAGAAATAGAGGGGGATTGTTACTATTTCAACTATATATAAACACCCATCTCTGGTTTCGAGAAAAGGGATTCTAATCTGAGAGAAAAGAGGCAGAGTAATACTAGAGCTTACAGCCTATTTGTATAGAAGAATTTAAGATGCATTTGCACTATTGTAGCGAGATTGGATCCATCTATGCAAATAGGGAATCGATTTAGAGACAACAGAGGACCTTCACTATTGTAATTGTCTATTGTTTTATGTAACTTGATTCATCTTTATAATATTATTTATTTATGTAATTGGTTTCATAGCAGTATTGATTTCTCTATTATTGAAAGTAAATTCTTCATATTTCAAATATGATTTTTGGTGTATGAGTGTATTGGTTTGGCTTTAGCACTATTATTAAATGTTTACTAAAATGCTCATTTAGAATCTGGTCAAGCTATCTTGCAGGGTTAATCAGGAATAAGTTCTGAAACTGGAAATTTCATAAGGACATACCTTTATCTCCTTGAGTTGTTAGTTATCTAACAGTTTAATATTATATATGTCTTGCTTTCTACATGTCATGTATTTGAACTATTTCAGTATTGTGACATGAATCTTTTTGTTCTTATGTATATGTTTTATTAGGAATTGGATATGTTTAAAGTTGGATGTTTGTTAACTATTTAATGGGAATTTATTTGTATACATATGCTCGAACAAGGATAAGATATTGGAACTATTTCCCTGACCTATTTCAAGGATTAGGTATTGGAACTATGTCCTTGGCCCATTTTTTTAGCCCCTTTCTGCATTTCTTATCATAGGACTGAGGGATGTGACTTGTTGCTTAGCCTTAAGGCACTGGGGCATTTTGTTCCTATTAGGGGCCATTTTTCCTTTGTAAAGTATTTGCACCCGTAGTCCTTTAAGTTCTTATAGACCATGCGCTAGCCCAATATCGAAGCCCCTCTCATTGGAAGTTTCCAATCGGGAATTAACTTTGGAGTTGTGATATTCCCACTTCTCCGATATGCAATCTCCGATGTGCGATCTTCGATATGATGTCCTCACTCCACATGGCACCTCATGAGTGGTGACACGTGGCACCCTGATGTTTCCCCACATGCACCTCAAAATGCCAAGTGTTTGTCACGTGTCCTTATCAGAACCATTCATATGTTGCCATGTGTACCACTAGAGGAGAGAGAAAAGGGCCCACCCACCTTTGGTTTTTCGATGAAATCCGTTATTCATCCTTATTGGTGCTCCCCGGTGGTTTTTAACGCTACCAAAACTTTTCCATGTTGCAAATTTTAAAAGGTTGTCACCTTCAAAAGCTTTGATTCTCCGATTGTTGATCTACTTGATGCCCCGATGTGTCAATCTCCTCTAAGCTCTGATACTGCATGTTCTGATGTATTGGACCTCTGACATGCGGCACCTCTAATATGAAATCGTCGATATGCCAGAACCTCCAATATGTGGTCGTCGATATGTTGATGCTTCGATGATGTGATGCATTGGTATGTCCGACCTCTGATATGCGATCATAAATATCTCTGATGTTGCGATCAGTAATATGCCTAAAGTTGATGGACCTCTAATATTGTGATTTTCGATATTCCGATATGCCTTCACAAGGCTTAAATCCTTAAAACTTCATAAGACAATAAATTTTGGTCCAGGAGTCCATTTTTGGACTTCCACATATCGTTAGAAATATTTTTCAGAGAGCTTTCCAATGGAGAGGGTCTGATTTGGGATTTGAGTCCTTTTGAGGCTTGGAAGATGACTACAAATGTTTATGCTCATTTACTCTTTGGACAGCTGAAAACACATTTTTCAGTAAGTGACAACATTGGCTGCAACTGGGGATAGTACCTTATTGGCAAGGTGCTGAGAAATTGCAAACTAGAAGCCTTCACCATTAGGCATGGAGTAAAAAAATATATTGAACCTGTAAAACAAAAAAATATCCATGGAAATTTATTTGTTGGGAGTCCTTTCCTCATAATAATAAAATGCAAAAATCGAAAGTCTAACAAATTGAAATTAAATTCTCAGCTAGTGAGCTTATTTATATAAAACTCCTACTTATGCATAGGGATCAATTCACCCAAGTGAGGTCAACCTTCCAATGGTACCAGGTTAGCATTTGGGTGCTGAAATTTAAAAATCAAAAGAAGCATACACCATGAAAAATATTCAAACAAAAAACTTTATGCATACTTGTTACACAGCATTTTGTCATTGTCCTTGCTCTCCCCGTTCCACGATCCTGGAGGACCACTACAGTGAACCCTAAATGCTTTCCCATCATGAAGAAACTCCCATTATGTCCCTCTTCATGAGAAAAATTATTCCCTTTTGCATCATTTCCCAAGAATCTTCCTTTTACCCCAGTTTACAAGACCGGCACTAATGACCAGTTTCCTCCTCGCACTGATTTGCAGAGAATAAAACCAGCACTAGTGTTGTACGGCACTATCGAGCCTTTTCTCGGTCACACTGATCCTCTTTTGGCAAGTTTTTTAAATATGGAGTCGAAGCTTCCAGGTCTAGAATCTTCGTAACAGAAGTCTGGTAAATGGTTGGGCTGGATGGAGCCGAGGAAGTCAGTTCGGGCTCTTTCCCCTATTAGGATGGAACCAACCCAATAGATAAAGCCTTCTCCCATGATAAGAGGAACCATCTCCCCTCTATCCAAGCTATATAAACCCCTCCTTTTAGAAGCTTCACTAGTTTCAGTATTGCTATTTTTGGAGCTTGAGTAATCAACAAGACATCTATAGCTTGTAGTTGTCTAGTTTATGTTTGAGGAAAAATAGTGTGTTTGCTTTGGTTTGAGACCAAAAGGAAGAAGCCTTAAAACTTCCATTGTTGGGGCTATCCATGAGATGCTAACATAAGTGTGGGAACCTGGATACGTTGGAGGAGACCAGCAACATCAAGGCATTGGTTGTAACCTCTTTCTGAACTTATATGAATACAACTATTGATTGATTTCCTGCATTAAAGTGTTATCTTACATTTGATGGCTTAATGTTCCTTGACCTGTTAAGTAGGTTGAATGCAATTTGTATGCTATCACATTTGTTGTTGTTGTTTGTTTGCTTCTTTCAGGTATTCGAAGGAAGGAAACGGAAAGTAGCTGGAGTAAGGAAGCAGGATCATCACCAAGAGGAATAGTGTTCTAAGAGGCAAGCCCTCTTATTTGGTTCTAGCTTAAGGAATTTTTCCATAGATTGTTTGTTTGTGGCTAGACCCGCTCTCTTAGGCTAGAGGAATTGTTTGTGTCCACACTGAGAATTTACCTGCACCACAAATTGGAAACTCCACTGGGGAACTAATCCTTCTGTTTGATTGATTTTCATTTTATGGTTTTGTGAGAACTTTTCTAGTATCCCCATTTCCCTTTAGTGTTCTCTACTTTTCCTGGTTTACTACTCTGAGTCTAAAATTTACAATGGAAAGTCTGGTTTTAGCCTTTGAAAATTTTTATTTTTTCCTTGAATCCTCGGCCAGCACATTTATTTTTCTGACAATCACGTCGATCAGCACGAGTTTCTTTAAAACAGTTTCGTCGACCCCCTTCTGGTTCTTGTTGTCAGTTAGGCAGTTGCATCGATTCCTATAGGTGAAGACCAGGGTTTCCCCTAGATCATAACCAGTGTGTCTTGCCCTTTTGATTTCCGTCTCTTAGCTTGTTCTGATTGTGTTCTCCCTGAAAGGAAAGCTCCATTAGATTGGTTTATGTGCTTCTTGGTTTGCCTTTTCTTCACTTGGTTTATTGATTCCTTGGATGGTTTATAGCCCTATGGAATCTAGGTCGTCATCCATTCACCTATTTGTGTGCTCAACAAGTCAAGTTGATAGTTAAGTTGCTCCTTGCATTTTGTTTTTAGTCCTTTTGTTGCTTTGATTTCCCTTTAACAAGTTTGAAAAGTTTCATTTGTTGGTTAAGCGTCTCTTTTCGGGCATCGATCACGTTGCCCATCTTGCTTTTGGTTGAGTCTTTGCATCATTAGTTTGGAAGGAATTCTCTTTTGCACTTCGCATTTGCTTGAGGTTGATTGTATTGAAAAAATTTCATTGAAGTGTTTGTGAAAGGTTCATTTTATCATTTCATTGAAAAATACATAATTCTAGTTTGTTGAATCAATATGTTACATTAGCTAGCATCATTGAAGACTAGAGTTGCATCGTCATTTGCATTGGAAAAGGAATGGATTCTCTTTACTGTTGAAAGGATTGTTTGAAGTGCGTTTGATATGAAAGATAGGAATTGGAAAGAGTTTTTCATTATTTTGTTTTCAAAAAGTGAAGTAGTGAAAAGGTCATTTTTCTTTCAATTTCTTGTTTGTTGCATTGATTTTGTTTTCTACTCTCATTACTGTAAACAATTCATTGAATTGAAAGGGTCTTGTCTCATTTAGCTGTATTTAGGAGTTTGTTTGAGTCACATTGATAAGGCCTGAAAATCGAGACATAATTTCAAGATAAACTCTAAAATGTATTCAATTAACCTAAGGTGAATTTGAAACCTAATGATCACATTTAGAAGGTCTAGGCTAGAGACGTGTTCTGATGTCTTTAAACCTAGTAGCTTTCATTCACTTTGGCACTAGACAGCGCTAGTACGGACTTGTGCTCCACACAACGTCGCGTATATAAAGAGAGACCCCACTAAGTTGCAATACTTTATCCATAGGAAGTCGATTTTCTCACCTTGTAAAGGTGATACACCGAACACAGCATTTAGGGAGATTGCCTGCCCATACGTCTCGGTTCACTGGAAGGTATTCTGCAATTCACAATTACCTGGTAATCCTTTTTGCCTAGATTATCCTGAGTAGTCATTTTGATATTTTTGACTTCCTAAATATAAAATATCATATGAGCGCTTGTCCTTTCGAGATTGTTTCAAACCGAAAGTGATAGAGTCACCTTTTCTTCTTTCTCGACTCTTAAAACATGAAAGAGCACCAGTTTGTTTTTGCGCCTAAAAAAATTATTTCCCACGATCATATAACATTCATGTTAGTCTTTTTCTAGACCACATCATGAGTATACTTTTAAATACATTTTAAAGCCTTGGAATTAATCTCTATCTTCTGGATAATTGAGACAAAATCATCGTGATTGAACCATCAGGTTCGCCTGGTTCCTCTTCCTCTCCTTTTTCTGAAAGATCATTTGAGGAGCCTTTTCCTGAATTTCCGCAGTCACTTGAGAAGCAGGGTGTTGAACTTGGAATTGTTTTGAGAATTCAACCTTTGTCATCTCATCCTCCCCCTCCCTCAGATACTGGGTCACTTTCTGACATTGGCCCAGAATCTCCAGATAATCCTATCCAGACTCCCGAGAGTCTTCCAACTTCTAAGGGTCAGCTTGGACTGGTTTTTTATCCTCTGAATCCTTTGCTTGATCCTATTGTGATATCACTGCAGCGTCCGTACAGTCAGTACGATCAGCCAGGTATTCCTTTGGAATTATCCCCTCGAACATCTTCTGTAATCCGTCGTCGTATGTTTTCACCCATGGAATCAGAAGGCGAAATCCCAATCTCCTCTCCAAGTCACTTGGAGGTTTCCACTCCATGCACAGTTGAGGAGCAGGAATATCATTTCCCTCCTGAAGGTTTCCCTTCACAGGAAGCATTCCGACCAGTGTTCATCCTGAGTCATCGTTTAATTACGTGACTTTAGCTCAATTGATTTCAGGTACGCCTACTGCCTCATCACTATATCACAAGCATATCTGGTCATCTGGCACTATGCCCACCTCAGGTTCATTCATTCAGAACCCAACATCCCAACCGACCGTGGATTCTACGGTTACTTCAGTTTCAATGCAACCCACCATTCCAAATCCTCCTGTTTCGTTAGTCCATGTAACCTATCCACTTCAACCGATGGTCTCGAGTCATGTCTCTATCAGTTCTTTGATACCTCCAATAAGTGGACAGGTTGTGCCACCACCTAGGGGGAAAAGTCTGAATGTTTCTATGATGTTTGGCACCACCAATGTGAGTGGCTCACAAGCTCACATGGTTGGAATGAACCAAACCTCTCCGAATGCCATTCTAAACCCTGTTGGTCCTACTGGATTGATTAATGTCCAGTACCAATAGTCGAACCTTTTTGGTCCATCTGGGTCAAGTAAGGTCCAATACCAGAAGCCCAATATGGCTCAAGTTCAGTACCAACCTCCTTATATTCCATATGGTTCACAAGCGATGGTTAATATGCCCTACATCCCTCAGCCTGGACCTTATGTTCAGCCTATTCCATCCACCGCGCCTGGCAGATATGTCCAGATACAGTTCGGGCACTTTTAAGGTGTCACTCTGGGAACTCTTCAAGTACCCTTGCAACAGCAAGGACAGCTTCTGCATAAGAAAGGGCAACCTTCATTGCAGCAAGGTCCATCCATGCAGTAGCAAGGGCAAATAATGTCACAGCAAGGACAACTGCAACAACCGCAGAGGCAATCATTGCAGCAAACAATGCATCCGCAAGTGCAGTATGTGCCACAATCCTCCCAGCCTATGCCTTCATAAGGTCAACCTCTTCAACCGCAGGGACAACCTTTACAGCCACAAGATCATCCCTTATAGCAACAAGATCAACCCAAGCAACAGCAACCCTTATATTCATATCAACAGGGTCAACCTTTGCAAGGGCAGGGTTAGGGTCAAGTCCTGCAGCAGTAGGCGCAAAATCCTTATGTCCAAGGGCAACAGGTTCAACATCCTTTTGTCCAAGGGTAGTAGGTCCAAAATCCTTATGTCCAAGGGCAGCAAGTAAAAAATCCTTACGTCCAAGGGCATCAAGTTCAGAACCCTTTTTTCCAGGGGTAACAATTTCAAAACCCTTATTCTTAGGGACATCAGGTGCAACATCCATATGTCCAAGGCTAGGAGGCTCAACAGCCTTTTAACCCGTATGTTTCTTATCAGCAGACTATGGTCGAACAGTTTCAAGGCTTTCAAGGTCAGAATCCTCCATATAGGCAAGGTAACCTATAATGGGGGCAAAATCAAATGTCATATGTGTTAGTGTCAGTCTTTCCAGCCTTCCTCCAGTGATCAAATGTGCTCTTACAAAGTGATTTTGAAGTGTCAAGGTCAAATTTTGTCATTTCAGTGAGTCTTCAAAGCAAAATTTGGTCACTAGGCATTAGGTCTAGGGTTTGCTCTCACTCTTTTCAAAATTGCCCAAATGCCAATCCAGGTCATCATTCAGCTGAGTCTATCATCATTCATAGGGTTTTCATTATCATGTCAGTGTCTAATGAGTCATTTTACACCTTGTTCATGCTTCAATTGCGCCTAGGTAAGGTCGTTTTCCTCTCCTAAGGTTTTGAAGGCAATTTCTGGGCGGTCAACTCATCGGCAAAACTTGTATCCTGATGTTCATACACCTTCCCCTATCCTTAAAGTACTTTACTAAATGCTTCCAATCCCTTAGATCTGCCAAATTCCTCATTTTTGCACAAACCCTAGTTTCTAGCTACAACCTGGCAATTTTCTAGGTTGGGCCTGTGCTTTTCCCTTTTGGACCCCTTCCCCTCACTCAATCTCTAAGATTCCACTTTCTCCTGCTTCCTAACATCCCCCCCTACTCCCAAAAATTTCCTCAAGAATTTAGAAGCCCCATATCCCCTTCATTTCGCTTCATTTCGACCAAAACCCTTGTTCCACACATCGGGATAAGTTTCACTAAAATGATGTTTCTGAGCAATAAAATATAATTTTTTCAAAACTGAGAGAGGTTTTTGTCCAAAACATGCCAAGGAAGAAAAACCTCCTTCCCTTTTTGTACAGGTTCCATGGTTTTAAAAAAATGTCAAAAATACCGGCAAGAACGAAGGTGCTCCAAGGACGGTTGGCCAAAGCACAAAAACGAAGGAAAACGCCCGATCCACTCCAAATGTTGGCCAAAGCCTATTTGACTGAGCATGGTACTTGATTGGGGACTCCCAGCCCAAATTTCAAGAAATTTGGAGAAAATTTTGTCATTTGTGAATTTTTTGTGCCAAACACAGGTTTTTCCCATTAACGGGTCTCACCCCCCGTGAGACCCTTCATCCCGGCAACTCCATTTTTCAAAAACTCAGAATTTCAAGTTTTTTCATGCAAAGTTACACATGCTCATCAAAGGACTAGAGATTTGGTGAAGTTTTGGGCCTCCAGAAAGTCAAAAAATATGCAAAATTTGACTTTCTGCCACTTTTTTGAACTGCAGAAAGCTGTCTTGGGAGAATTGAGTTTTTACAGGGAAAATGAACTCCAAATTCAAAAATTCCAGTTGGGTTGGAAATTAGACTCACATACCTTTCCAACAAGCCCACTTTTGCTCAATTTGGCCACCTGAAAGTTCCCCAAACATGGCTCCAAAGGGGCACGACCCGTCAGGCAGAATTGTCCAGAAATGCACTGTACAGCCCAAAAAACGCAGATTTGACTCAGTTTGACTTTTTGAGGTGAATGATGATTCTCTTTGATTTAATTATGGTACTTTTTAGACACTTTTACCCTTATGTAACTCTTCTAAAAGATTCATTCATGAAAAGGGTAAAAATTAAATGAATGAATTGGTTTCCAAGTTTATAGAGGCAAG
>APFE031155808.1:40322-52282 GCA_000404065.3 Pinus taeda | reverse complement strand
CACCTCTGGTCACCTATCAGAAAGGCCCAAGGGCCTTATTTGCAGCAGTTCGGCGAGTACTTTCTCCACACCAGGAGGAAGGGGTCTCGCCTTCTTCATCAGCACCGCGAGTGTTATCTCCACACCAGGTGGAAGGGGCCTCGTTTCCGACAGCAGCACAGGTATCAGAGAGGGGCAAGCAGCCCATGATTGAGGAGAGATTTTCAGGTGATCCAGTTATTGATTTTGACGCCGGTTCTCCTGGCACAGAGCTCAAGGATATCATCTGAGAGCAAAGTACCGAGATTCAGTCGCTGCAAACGAAATTATTGATGGCAAAATGGATAATCAACTATTTAGAGCAGCGAAACAAACAGTTGGATGATGAGCACAAGCTATATGAGCTGCAGAAAATTCGTGAAGACCGGGAATTGGTGGCTCGTAGGAGACCCGGTGAATTGAGACCCATAGATCGAGAATCTATGCTTATTTGGGACAATGCTCATTTGAAAAGGTTGTTGGCTAAGGCCAATCAAGATAAAAAACTACTGAGGAACATGAAAAATCATTATTGGGCGCGGATGCACGTGTGCAAAGCAAAGATGAAGGTGCTTCAAAGGTGGTTGGCAAAGGCATTAAAACAGAGAAAGAGGCCCGATCCCCACTGTATCTTGGCCGAGGCTTCCTTGAAGGAGCATAGCACTAATTAGCTCAGCCACAACACAAATCCCAAGAAATTTTGAGCATTTTGGGTAATTTTGGCATTTTTTTGGCAATTTACAGGTTTTTGCTCATTAACGGGTCTCACCCCCCGTGAGACCCTTCATCCCGGCAACTCCATTTTGCAAAAACTCAGCATTTCTAGATTTTTCATGCAAAGTTACATATGCTCATGGATGTACTTGAGATTTTGTGAAGTTTTGGGCCTCCAGAAAGTCAAAAAACATGCAAAATTTGACTTTCTGCCACTTTTTTGAACTGCAGAAAGCTGTCTTGGGAGAATTGATTTTTGACAGGGCAAATGAACTCCAAATTCAAAAATTCCAGTTGGGTTGGAAAGTAGACTCATAGAACTTTCCAACAAGCCCACTTGTTCTAAATTTGGCCACCTGCAAGTGCCCCAAACATGGCTCCAAAGGGGGGCGACCCGTCAGGCAGGGGGGCGCGACCCGTCAGGCAGAATTGTCGAGAAATGCATTGTACAACCCAGAAAACGCAGATTTTACTCAGTTTGACTTTTTGAGGTGAATGATGATTCTCTTTGATGTAATTATGGTACTTTTTAGACACTTTTACCCTTATGTAACTCTTCTAGAAGATTCATTCATGAAAATGGTAAAAATTAAATGAATGAATTGGTTTCCAAGTTTATAGAGGCAAGTTGTTTTGACTGCCTAGTTTGTAGTGCTTAATTTAGAAGTGGTTGAAATAGCTCCTAGGATAGTGAGTTCGAACCATGGAGGCAGGGAAAGAGGTTAGATCATCTATATTATGTACTTTCTTGCTCATTTTCATGGTTGGACTCTTGAGGGAGAAGCTATCATTGTATTATTTCACTGTATCTCTGCAATTTTTGGCTAAGGAAGACCAGGGTTTTGCAGTCCTCTTTGGGATTCTTGTGGACTCATGTGTTGATGGTGTGTTTCTCAATGTTCTTGTAAGCTTTGTTATGTGATTCATTTCCTTTCTTTACTTCTGCACATTAAACAAATGAAGTGTTAAAGTAAGAATTCATGCTTGCCATGCTCTGCTTTTAAGTTTGTTTAATTTCAATGTTTTCTACTGTCTAAAGAGAATTCAAAGTTATTGTTTGCTCTCTTTAGCTCTATTTCTTTCATTCCTGACCATCCACTTCAGTTAAAGGCATCAACACTGTCTCCTACCTCGCCCCAAGGAACCCCCTGCAGAAACTGTGTCCCATCCCCGCACCCAAGATTTCCCTCTCCTCAATTTGCCACCAAAAACCCCAAAATCAATCTTTCTGATCAGTTTACTAGCCTAACATCAGTGTTACGTTATTGTTCATCTCATCTATTGGAGATTTTACTGAGATTGACCGGAGAGAGCCTTCTCCTGCCCCGTAGGGATAGCTACGAGGCTAAATGGTTTGATGTTGCCTTGAGGTTTGCCTTTTTCAGCCTGAGGTGAAATTTCAAGCGCTAACAGTATGGAAAAAACCCTCCACTATGGGGACAAAATCCTTACCAGCAAGGATGGGTCCCACCGGTTGGATCCATTTATCGACCTCAAATTCCTTTTAATACCCAATTGTCATTCTTGGCTATGCTGGAATTTCCAGATGTGTCTAGGCTCACGAATGACCCGATTCTTCATTCACCATACTGGCCTCCAGTTTCGTCTAAGATCCTAAGCGATTGTCCGAAGTTTGAAGGAAAAGCGAAAGAGGATCCATAAGCGCGTGTGATGACATATCACCTCCGGTGCTCCTCGTATTCCTACGTTGATGATTCCATTCGTTTTTGGCTTTTCCAATGAACTCTTACAAGTGTTGCAGCCAAGTGGCATATCGAGCAACCTCGAAATACCTATCATGACTTTAACACTCTCTCCATGGACTTTCTCACACATTTCCAGTTGTCGGTTCGCTATGAAACTGGCACCCATCTGCTAACGTCTCTCAAGCAAGACATTGCGACCTACATGTCCAATCACATCCATGAATGGAGATGTAGGCGTTTCTTGATTAAGTTTGAGATTGTTGATTAGTTGTTGACCAAGTGGTTCACCAAATCATTCGTCAGTAAAATTGTTGAGGACATTGCCATGGGTGGATGAGTCACTGAGGAACAAGCCATCGCGCGTTCCCAGTATCTAGACCTCATCTATTCACAATCTGGCATGTTATATGATATGTTACCCGATGCACCCAGACCATCATCTAATCTGATGACATCTAAGTCTCTGACTACACCTCCTGTTGATGGAGTAAATGGTTCAATGACTCAGACCCCTGCAAAATCTTCTTCCAAATAGAAGTCGGTCTCCAACACTACTTCCAATGATTCCTCTCACAATTCACCAGACCCTGGTAAAACCTAAGAGGTTCACACTGTCCAATCTACCGTAGCTAACAAATCCTCTAAAGGTAAGAAGAAAGGAAAAGGCAAGGGTAAAGCCGATGCCCTGAAACAAGGCCCTCCTAAGTCATCTACTGGTGATGATTCCCAACAGAATCATAAATATCCATGCCTCATCTGTGAGGAGGATCACTATACTAAGGATTGTCCTAGATGATCCAAAGTTAGTCATTTTCTCAAAGGGACCCAAACTATCCTAAAAGACCCCTTTCCGTCCCAGTAGACCCAAATGGTAGACCAGCCTCAATCATCTGCTTCCTCAGGTTTACAAGTATTCATGATGAATACACTGATTAATGTGGCTACCAGGCCAAAATATTGTCAAACTCCTACCCCAACAGTAGGGAAAGAGAAAGAAGGTACCCCTTCTTCTTCTACCCCATCTAGTTTTGGTCCTCTCCATATAAAGTGACTTAATCCTGATTCCGCCATTCGACCACCTTCTTTAGGTGTGCTATGAAAGTCCTCGTAGAATCCAAACACTCGAGCCACTCAACATTATAACATTGTTTAAGATTTGGCTCAAGCACCATCATCTATGTCTGGTCTTGAGGTCCTTCAAATTTGTCCTTCTCAGTGGAAATAATTACTGTCGGCTATTGGGGGTATTGATCCAACTGACTCTAATCTCATTTGTTTTTACCTGGAAAACCACGTTCTACGTTTACCTCATCAAATTTCCTTTCTCATTCAGGTGATCATAAATGAGAAAACTATTCATAGGATCGTCATCGATGAAGGTACTTCTACCTGCATCATGTATGTCTCTTGTTGGAAGGAAATTGTTTCTCCTACTCTGAACCAGTCCTCTAACACTTTGGAAGCTTTTGACAGGCGCAATTCGCGACCATTCAGTGTCCTTCCCAACCTTTCCATTACTTTGGAGGGAAAGACAGTACACGTCAAAGTAGAAATCGTTGATGCTAATCTTAACTATAATCTTCTACTCAGACAGAGTTGGACCCATGCCATGCATGTTGTAGCCTCCTCCCTTTTCTGTGTGATTCGTTTTCCCCATCAAGGGAAAATAGTCACAGTCGACCAACTGTCCTTCTTTGCCTCTTCTTCCTTGGAAGTAAATGTTCGTTATGTAAAGCACATCGATGCTCCTTGTGAAAGTGTGGGGGAAGGACTCTTTAAATATCTTGCCCTTATGGGTATTTTTCCGCTTCCACCTCCTCATGTTGCCTCTGTCAACATGATTTCGGTCAAGTCTGATCCTTGGGTCATTCCCTCACTGGATTTTGTTAATACATGGGGCGAGGTTATGCCGCTAAGTCCTGCCGAAATTAATTATGTGGAGATTGTTTCAGCTTCGCCTTCGGTATCCTCTGATTTCTTTGTTTTGACAACACCTCTTGATGCGTATTCTCAATCCTCGTGGCTTGGTTCTTCATAATATCCTAATCCCTTAGCCGAGACTTTTAGTTTCGATGAGAGTATCATTTAAGTAATGTCTCTGGAGGAAGTACCTTGGAACAACACTCATAATCATTCCTCATTCTTGTTTGGCCCAGCGGTCATGTCTACTTGTCTCAAGAATTTCTCCTCTCAGATCTCGACCCTACCACTTCAGATACAGATCATGACTCATGAAGTTTGGTCATAAGGGAACATGGGTAACATTACCCAAACGATGCCAATTGATATTTCTGTCAAGCCTGGTGTCATTGAAAATGTCCATATCGGGGTAACTTGTTCTTCAGATGAGATCAAGCTCTATACTCGTCTGCTCCAAGAGTTCCGGGATGTTTTTGTGTGGTCATATGAAGAAATTCCCATCATTGACCCAAGTATAGTCGTGCATGAAATTTTGACTTACCCTCATGTGAAGCCTGTTCGCCAACGGCCTCGTCCAGTGCACCCTAGAAAAGTGGCTACCATCAAGGGTGAAGTTGAAAAACTTCTGAAAGCTGGATTTATTTATCCAATCCCTCTTATAGATTGGGTGTCGAATATTGTACTAGTGACAAAGAAACAAGGCATTATTTGCATTTACGTCGATTACCGTGATCTCAATCGTGCTTGTCCAAAGGATAATTACCCCACTCCCTTCATTGACCAAATCTATGATGAATGTGTTGGGAGTGAATTCTTTTCCTTTATGGATGGTTTTTCTGGTTATAACCAAATTTCGCCGCCTAATCTAGATAAGACAACCTTTATCTATCCGTGGGGGACCTTCGCATATAGAAAGCTCCCTTTTGGCCTTAATAATGTTGGGGCTACATTTCAGAGAGCAATGTCTTATTCCTTCCACGACATTCAAAACATCGTTTAGCCTTACTTGGATGATCTCCCCACTCATTCTCGTAAGTGCCATGATCATCCTTATCATCTCCAGCAAATTTTTCTTCTTTGTAGACACTACAACATTCGGTTTAATTCGCATAAATGTGTCTTCTGCGTCGAATTCGGATGACTCCTAAGTTTTATCATTTCAAAAGAAGGTATTCATATTGATCCTCTTAAAGTTGAGGTCATTGTTAATTTACCTCCTCCATCTTTGTTGCATTAACTACAGAGTCTGCAGGGAAAAGCAAATTTCCTCCGTCGTTTCATACCGAATTATGTTGAGCTAGTTTCAGGGTTCACCTGATTTCTCAAGCAAGGAATCCCATTTGTTTGGGGTGAGGCTACCCAAAAGTCTTTCATCGACCTAAAAGATGTCCTCATCAAAGCTCCTTTGTTGCACCCTCCAAACTATCATCGTGATTATTTCCTTTATCTAGCTATAGCCTCTTGTACCATTGTTATGGTGCTGGTACAGGAGGATGACAAAGGCAATGAACATGTTATTACTACCTCAGTCGCAATCTCCTTGACACTCAGACGCGTTATTCTCAGGTTGAGAAGTTGTATTTGGCTGTCGTACAGTTTTTTCAGCACTTTCGGCATTACATTCTCCTTCGTACTACCACTGTGATTTACGAATGCAACCCTATGACGTACATCCTAACGAATTAGTTGCTGGGGGACAAGTATTCGAAGTGGATTGTCATCCTCCAAGAATTCAATTTGGTGTTCAGTACTGCCAAATATAAGAAATAATTGTTCTTCGTTGAATTGATTTTCTCCCTTCCCTCTACTTCTCTTCCTATTGGTGCTAATGAGAAGCTCCCAGACGAGACTCTTTTCTTGATTAGCACTCTCGAACCCTAGTACGGTGATATCATCGTGTATCTCCAGACATCCACCTTCTGATTTGCATTGACCAAGGATGAACGCTAACACATTTAGCATCAATCCCAACCTTACCATGTCATTGGAGATACTTTATACCACATCAGTGTTGATTCAATTCTTCACCATTGTCTCACTCTCGAGGAGGCTGAGAGAGTCTTGAATGACTACCATTCTGGCACATGTGGCAGTCATCTATCTAAATATGCTACTGCTCAAAAAATCCTTCGCGCTGGTTATTTTTGGCCCTCCATCTTCAAGGATTGCATCCTTACTATTCACAAGTGCCATGAGTGCCAAATTTATCAGCGAAAAATGTGTGCCCCACCCGCTCACCTACACCCCATTATTATCGTTGGTCCTTTTTGCAAATGGGGCATCGAAATATATGACATGTAACCCTCGTTCAGCGAGGGGCATGGTTATATTATCATTGTTGTGGATTATTTCACCAAATGGGTCGAAGTGATGCCTACATACTCTGCGGGCGGTAAAACGGTGGCTCAATTTCTATTCAATCACATTATTTCCAAGTTTGGAGTGCCTTAGGCCATTGTCACTAACCATGGCTCCCATTTTTCAGATTACATTATGGTTGAGTTGACTTCTACGTTGGGTTTGCACCACGATGGCTCAACAAAGTCTTGGTTATGATGCTTCAGCGCACCATTGGGACGCACAAGTCAAATTGGCATCTCATGCTCTTTTCAACTCTGTGGCCTTACCGAACCTCGACCAAGGACGCAATTATATTAACATTGTTCCAGCTAGTCTATAGTCTAGAAGCAAGTTTTTCGATTGAGTGCGAAACTCCCTCACTTAAGCTGGTTGTTGAACTTCTCCCTGAGACCTCACCTCAGGAAGAGTGCCTCTTGTATTTAGAACGGCTGGATGAGACTCGTCGTCTTACTGCTTTGGTCATCGAAGCATAGAAAAAGCAGGTCAAGTCTCATTTTGGTCAGTCTGTCTCTCCTCAAGCTTTTTCTGAGGGTGATTTTCTTCTTCTGTATGATTAGGCTAATGATAAGCTAGGGGCAAGTAAGTTCGAACCCATGTGGCATGGGCCCTACATTGTTAAATGAGTGTTACAGAAAGGGGCCTATGAGATGATTGATTATGAGGGAAATCCCTTAGACAAGCCCCATAATGGGGTTTATCTCAAAAAGTACTATGCCTAGGTCATCTTGCATGGATAATTTTGTACAATAGTGTGTTATTCATTTTTGTGGAGTATGGTTTGGTGTATTGTTTTGCAAGTAGCTTTCCTTCTTATTATTTTTTTACCTTCTTTGCAGATGTATGTGTCTCCTCACATCAATTTCATTGATGGTACTTGCCGTAGTACCCGGAATATATCATCCGTGGCATGGGCCATTTATGACCCCCATGGTGAGTTGATTGATCTTCAAGGTATTTTTTTAGGTCAAAGAACTAATACATTATTGATTACATTGCATTTATCGAATTTTTGTCAGAAGCTATCGCTCTTGACATCTTGGAATTAGTTGTCAACCTTGATTCACAACTTGTTGTTCTTCAACTCAATGGGAAATATTCCATTAGAAACCCTTAGATATTGAGAATTTATCTACGTATTCGTCTATTGGAGAGAAATTTTGATTACATTACATATCATCATATTTCTAGGCTCATGAATACATTGACAGATGCATTAGCTAATTTTGTGCTGGATAGACATTTGCGAAACATGTGAAACTCAAAAACAAAACATTTGTAACATAGTAAGCAAGGAAATATATATATGTTGATAATGTTTTTCATACATCAAAACCGCAAAAAATAATATATGTGTTCAAATACATCTGTGGCTCGTAGGCCTCATACCTTTGTGGCTCGCAAGCCTAAAAAATGTAGAATGCTAGACCTATGAACTAATAGGCATGGTGCTCATGGTAGCACGTAACTGCTTGTACTACATGAGTCAGCATTTGGTGGATCCGGTCTGATACCCCCATTATGTGCCTCTGATACTGTGATGGAAAGAGAAATTGGGGTTAACCAAAATCTATTTTCCTTAAAAAATATCGATCTTGAGGCCTATGGGTTATGGCCCACTAAGCCTATCGGAAGTGTTTCTTTAGGCTCTAAGCCTTTAAACTGTGGACTTACATTGGACTGGAACCATATAATTTTATCAGGGATTTTATTTCTATCGGGAGCATTACATATACTTATAGAACACGTAGGTTCATCGTTACAAGAATATTGGATCGGATCACTGAAAGGGTCCGATCAATCCTCTCCTTGATTTACTCAACAAACCCTTAAACTCGCTATACGTATACACATGGAAGATTTAATTTAATTAAGTCTTCTAGAGACTTATCCATTCCATCGTTTAAGCTCTGTTTTTAACAAAAATTGTCCCTCATTCAGCTCCATGGTCCACGTCCTCCTCCTTCTTTGCTTTGGATTCCTCCTTTTGACTAGGAGTGTTGGATGCTCCTACATCAGACTCCCGAGGCACAAAAATTTATGACCTCTTGGTCATATGCTTCTCCTTGACTCTATCAATTCTACCCACTTCACTTCTTCAATGGAACTGCCTTCATGATCTTATGTGAGCTGCAACCAAGCCTCTGCAGTAATAGTCTCCTTATGCTACATGATACCTCACCAAGCTCTCCTCACTCAGTCTTTTGGCATCCTTCAGGTTCTCTCCTCTAGAACCATATGAGCACTCCATGCTCTAGGTTTTTTGTAATCTTCTCACCTTCTGTTGTCGTTCTTTGTGCGACAGTAAGACCATAACTCTCTAGCTCTATCAATTGTACCTCCTTCTTCCTTCTCACAGGAAATCCTTTAACCTTCCTTTGCACACGGAATCTTCGTTTGCTCTGATAACAAATGATGGAAAGAGAAATTGGGGGTTAACCAAAATCCCTTTTCCTTAAAAAATATCAATCTTGATGCTTGTGGGTTATGACCCACTAAGCCTATCGGAAGCGTTTCTTTAGGCTCTAAGCCTTTAAACAGTGGACTTACATTTGACCAAAACCATATAATTTTATCGGGGCTTTTATTGCTATCGCGAGAATTACATATATTTATAGAACACGTAGGTTCATCGTTACAGGAATATTGGATCAGATCACTAAAAGGATTCGATCAATCCTCTCCTTGATTTGCTCAACAAACCCTTAAACTCGCTATATGTATACACATGGCAGATTTCATTTAATTAAGTCCCTCGTTCAGCTCCATGGTCCACATCCTCCTCCTTCTTCACTTTGGATTCCTCCTTTTGACTAGGAGTGTTGGATGCTCCTACATCATACTGGCGTGGGATGTCACTCACCCTAGCATACTCTGGGATACCATGGGTAAATCCCTCGAGTTTTCACGCGATCTCCTCCTCATTATCACTTCCTTCTTGATAAGGAGAGATATCGAACTGTCCAGCAATGCGCCTGGCAATCGAGGACATCCAGGCAGGACGCTCTAGTCCCACATCTACATTTACAAAACCGAAATGTCATGAATGCATGTATTTCAAAAACAATCAAAACTCAAAAATTAAAATTGTTTGCTTTTACCTCCATCATCATAAGCTTCTCCCTCTGGGAGCGGCATATCTGGATTGCGGCGGAAGTCAGTACCACTATACGGCCAATCCTCTACTACGGTCATCTATTGTCGTAGCCAAGAGAAGAAGGCAGTATTATATGACATATGTTGGCCCTCAGTAATCCTAGGCATCAATTCACTCCAATTGACCATCTGTGTGTCTCGTGGCAATGGTGGTTCCACCTTAGCAAGTTATTAGTGAAATAGCGGGACCCGCTCCAGAAATAAGGTCACTAGAAAGGAACCGTAGCAGAACTACTTCAGGTTTCCTGCCTTGGATTGTGATAGTCGGCGCTTCATGTTTACCTTCATGGCCTCTGCCTAGTTAAAGATATTCAGCGTCGTACAATCGATAGCATACTGAAACTTTGACTTGTTGGACTCATGTTGTGCTTGAGACCCATCCACTCTGTTGATGGTCAACAGAAGCACTTTCAGCACAAGATCCTGAACACTCAGGATCTCTATCTTGCTACTCTTCTATTTTAGTGCTTCCCAGGCAGTGTTCTGCGAGCAACATGTTCACACTTGCTAATAGGCCTGGACCCATACAGATTGATTGGTTCCCCTCTTCAGGACAATCCTATGATGAAATAATATCGAAAGTTTCCAACTCCAGTTCTTGGTCCCGGATCATAAAAACTTCCCAATTGACATCCCAAAGACTGATCAAATACCGTAGCAATTTGGGTTGAGACCACAGACCTGGTGTGAGGAATAATTTGAGGAGCCCATAGTTCTTCAAGGAATTCAAGCAACTTGGGTTTGCCATTTCTTGTGTATCAATGTCCTCATGCTTGTGTTCCTTCCAATCAACCATTTTTCGTGATGTTTTCCCTACAAAAACCATAAAATCAAGTCAATAATCATCCTTGGCTAGAGAAATTTGAATCAAATCAGAGAAATTGGGCAAAAACTTGAAACTTTTTGGTTCACAGCACCAGCAGGACTGCTTTAAAAATAGTAGCACCAACGGCGCACTTGACAGTGTTAATAACCCTCGATCGGCACAATTCCATGCCCGAAAATCACGCCAACCATGGGCGAAATTTTTTTGCTAAATCCTCCTCAAGAAATCCAAAAAAATGTTAAAAATAGGAAAAATGAGCACTAAAATGAAGCTAAAGGTCTTGGCTCTTACCTGCAACTAACGTATCGTCGAATGGCCTCCCGGATCTCCAACAATTTGCTCCTGAAAATCTAGGGCACAAGTGGGTGAAAAATGCTCTACACAAGGTAAAATGGTATAATGGTAAAAATTAATTTCTTTTTCCTCCTTTTATTCATTTTTCATGAAATATTAGGGTTTTTAAAGTATTTTTAACCTATTTTTTCCTCAGAAATTGGATAATGCATTTACCTTTTGTGTAGCAACAGGTGACGGATTACTGATGATGGTACTAGAGTCAAGTTTAAGCTCTTTTCTCGACTCGTAAAACTCAAATGAAAAGATCGTCGAGTATTTTTCCCTTTTTGACTCATAAAAGAGAATAAAAATGGGGGGTCCACTTTTAAGCTCTTTTCCAACTCTTTAAACACGAAAATATTTCCAAGCTCTTGTCGTTTTTAACTCGTTAAAGGTTATGAAACATCGTTTACCCAATATACGTTTATCCCTTTTTCGAGTTGGGATAAACTATTTATGAAAAAGGTACTCCTTGACTAAAATGGTCAAGAAGTTCTCTCAAGTATCGTTTTCTACGTTTTCGGGCTTCAGAGACACAAATGTACGAAAAGGGACCACGTGGAGTTTTATTTTTCGTGTCTTTTTCAAGCTCTCTATATATGAAAAAGATATCGAGTTACACCTTTGTCGGACTCGTTAAAAATTAAACGACATTGGATTCGTCACCATGACAGACGTGAGCTTCTCCTTCCTAGGGCTCATTAAACTTACTAAGTCGAATTCATTTGAAGGATGAATGTAGGTTTTAACCCCGAACAGAAATTACCTGCATACGAATTCTAAATCACAGGAAAAATAAAATGCGAGAGCATAACACATAAAACACATATACACAGAGACTTCCCACTGGATCTCAAAACTGAGACTACCAGCTTGATTTTTCATTATATTCCTTTCAATGTTACAATACATATTTATACATGCCG
>APFE031155808.1:18338-33226 GCA_000404065.3 Pinus taeda | reverse complement strand
CGCCCCCCCTCTAACCCCCCGGTTCACTACATAGGTTAGTCGTGGAAAGAATATAACACAACCCAACAATTAACTTACATGCAATACCCTTCAAGCTTGCGATAAAAAATAATTGGGGTACCTGCCAAAAATGGTGGGGGAAAACGGGAAATTTTGTAAGTTGTGTCGGTAGCTCACTCTTGAACATGACACTTTCTGCTTAGTGTCGGGTTGGGATATCCTCCTTTTCATCATTGACCTTCCTAGGTTGGGCTATTCATTTTTGCCTTCCATTTAATCTCTGCCATGTCATCATGACCACCAATCACATGGATCCAAAAGCTATAAAAATTTAGAGTTGTGTCACCGTCCTTCTGCAATTACACTTACTCCTGACTTTCTATATCGTCTGAAACCATTGCATCCCTTTATCTTGTGTCGACGATGTTGGATACATCATCGCCCTATTTTGACATTGTCACTTCCTATCGACTTCAGCTCATTATCCAGGAAGTTGGCCGAGAGACTCCTTTCCAACACCTTAGAGCTTGCATGCCCTAATGGCAAGTTCTTCGCACTCGACGACAAGTTCACATCATTGAAGTTTGATCGGGTGTTCGACTTCAGTTCTCTTATTCACATTTCGTGAACTGCGTTGTTAATTCCTTGAGAGCCATTGTCATTATTGGTGGTTTCTCTCACGCTTGTTAACGGTTCACATCATTGACTGGTAATCAAGCGACTTTCTAGCCTGTTCGACTTCCACGCGTTCATTCACATGTTAGGATTTGTACTTTTATCAGGTCTTGTTAGAGCGTAAGACCCTGGTCTCAAATTACACAAGTCCATGTTGCAAGGTAATGTGACATGATCATGTCAATATACATGTCTCTTTTAGATGGATGGTTGCGACCATACCATGAGTTGTTATATGTGATCCCTCTCATTATTGGATGGTTGCGACCATACCTTGGTTTTGTTATGATCCTCTATATTGAATGGTTGTGCCCATGCCTTGCATCCATTTACATTATCATTCTCTAGATGGTTGTGTCCATACAACGATTCATGTATCATTTGTCATAGTTTTCAGTGATGTATATGTATCTATGCTTTCTTGCAAGTTTTCTGACGATGGACTCTGGTTCCTAGCATCTACTTGTAAATAATTTCACCCCTAACTCTAGTTCAGCCTTCATGCTTTAGGGGGCATCTATTACATATCATTTTGTCACTTTGATCTGAAATGTGATCATATAGTTAAACTAATGTAGAATTGATTAACCTTAATGATTTGAATGATAACTAAAACCACGGAAATCGAGGTAAACTGCTTGATAATAAAACTTTATGACAATTGATCAAACATATAAATGATGCATTACAGAAGTGAAAATAGTAAAAACACAATGATACCAGACAGAAATATTGATGACGAAGTTCTTCCCTGATGGACTACGTCTTTGGGTCCGCTTTCAATATGGGCGACTGTTTTTATTAGGAATGAAAAGAAGGTGTTGATTACATAAATATTTGATCTATCTAAATGTGCACGCAGTCACTTATGATCATTGTCATCAGATAGCCCTCTAAACCATCTTTCCAACACCTCATATGGTTCCCAATTCCAACTTCATATGCTACCGTAACACTGAAAACGAAACCGCATATGACCTCCAGAATCTGCAAACAAAATATCAAAACCACCCTCTTTCATCAATGAAGTAAAACTGCCTTTTATAGGCCTGCAAGTACATCAAAACCTCTTTTGTCTAAGTTCGAGGTGAATTGGTTGCCTTCTGGATGTTTGGAAGATTCAGTCTAGTTGGAGATTGACACCTAAGGTAGGTTGCATGGTCCTCGCATTACTTGTTTTACAAAACTTATCAAAAAACCCAAAAGTACTTTGGATAAACCCCGAAACCGCTAGCTGGAAGCTAACCGAGTGGAGGGCTAACAGCTGTCATGTGAACATCGAGTGGTCGACTTCCTGACTGCCACCTGGTGGCTTATCCCTGGTGGTTCTAGTCATGGTTTCACAATTGTTCGCATGTGACAACTTCCTACCGGTTACATCCGGTGGCTAACCTCCGACGCAGTTGCGGTCAAGTCCTATGGTCCATTCACATGGCGATGTTGCGCTTTGAAACCAAAAACCTGTCACATGCATATTCCGCGCAGTTATAACCTGGTCACCTGCTAACCGTAGCCATGACTGCTCACATGGACGCGGTTATGTTACAATCTTCGCTGTGTTTTCTTATAACCTGACTGTTATGTTAACATCCGAAGGTTATCTTTGCCTGATCACATGTCTTCTCCATCGTGGTCAACAAACCCGGTGGTTAGGACTATGTTTCTAATTGTTTTATAATGTTTTTTGTTTGTTAAAACATATTACATATGCCCAAGGGTTCATAAAAGCTTGGTTTTAGGGTTTTTAAACATAGATTTATGTGATGTGATATGACTTAAGACTTAGGACTTAGGTAATAGGTTTTAGGTAGGTTTATCATAGGGTTTTTTAATGTATTTTGATTACAATACATGTTTGCATGATGTCTTAGGTTCTAGGTTTATTTTTTTTAGGATTAGGTGTTTTTATAATACATTTGTCACAATGTGGAAAACCAAAAACATATCGTCTATACAATCTTACAGTTACAACAAGAACCCTTACCATGAACCTCTGCAATGAACGACCCCCATGTCGACACCAAATCCTGTGAGTCGAACGAAAAGACATTTGTCGTTGACCAATCCTGGTGGAACTGTAGATGAACACAAGTCGACAGCCAGGTGCTAAACCATCTCAACTGAATGCCATGAAAAACCATAAACCAACATTGTCGAACTGTCGAAGCTGAACTGAAGTGATGATGACACTAAACACTGATGACGACACTTGATCACTTGTGCATTGAATCAATAGAATCCTCCTAGATCATTCGTCTCCACTTGAAATATTTTGGATCTCAAAAGTTTGACTAATCAATTAATCGATGAGGGTAGAACTCCCTCTCTTTCCACCTTGACCTGACGATGTACCAATACATTCGATCAATCACCTACAAGTGATGACCTTGATGATGCTGACCATGGAAATTTTCAATTTTGTGACCTGTTTCATCCATCTGCAGTATGAACAACTTGCGACGATGGGCAAAAAACCTGTTATCAACATGGAAATTGAATTCTTTCCACGAAGAATCATGAGTTAGTGATTCACAACCTTTGAAAACAGTCTCTACTAGATGTTGTTTAATACCCTCAACATGTATAAACAATCTATTTTGCGTACTGAAAGAGATAATCAAAGATACTTTTGACATCAATCCAGCTACTTGAATTGAAATACTTTCCTACTTCTTGTTTACTAAGTGAACTTGTTGCAATGAACCTATCCAACTGTAAGGTGAAATTTGCTGCAACTTAGTTTGATCCTGAAAGTATTGAATCAGCTATTGATTTGTTTGAATCAATTTTCCTTCATTTGAATGATGTTTCCATTGATTAGCACATTCCTTTGATGCATAAGTTACCATTAGACACTTTGACACTACTTTAGAAAAGGCTTTGAGATGAAAACAAATAGGTTTCCTCTCCAATTGAAAAGAGGCTTCCAAATTGTTCAAGACATGACATGGCGACACAATAAAATAGAAATTGAACACTGACTTTCCCCAATACTAACCTATATCCATGCAACTGTTAAGTTCCAAACTTAAATTGTATTGATTCATTCTGACATTAGGAAGAGGAGCTTTAGGCACAAACTGCAATTCATTAATCCCTGCTTATGAATAAGATGTTTGGTTTTACATAGAACTAAAAAGTTTCTATCTCTTTAATCAAACCATCTGTTAGCACCTAAATCCGCCTTAGGCTGAAAGAAGGCAAAATTCAGGGTAACCACAAACCACGCTCAGTCTGGTAGATAGCCCTACCAGAACAGGACAGGGCTCTCTCCGAGTCGCACTCAATGAATAGATAAACGAAATCGTTTGAGATGACTTACAATGAAATATTGATCTTAGGATAGTAAGTGAATATGGATACAAGAAGCGATTTTTATGAATGGCTGTGTTTCTGGGATGGTATGGGACCCATGGACCGCAATGAGCAGAGGATGAAATACAAAGGCACAGATTACTTCGTGAGGCAAGATAGGCAAAGAGTCCATCAATTTAATTTGAAACAGCGCAGAATGGAGAGATTGCTAAGGAGAGTGAAAAGGGCATTAGTACATGAACCCTTTTCAACAGAAGAAAGAACACTGAACATGAAATTTTCCCACAGGCAGAGAAATAAAATTGAACTCTACCTTATCTAACTTAGAAAATTTCACTGGAAATGAATATGAAATGAACTATGAAACATAACAAGAAATATATGAAACATAAGAGACATATTTATTTCACTCACAACCACATGAATCTCATGAAACAGAGCCGATGCCTTTCATTAATCCTTTGTAAAAAATATACAATAAAGAAACAGAGTTTCTTTCCCACAGTCTCCGAGAAGTTACAAGCCAACCAACCCTTTGCAAATAGTTTGCATACAATATATATAATGTGCCATGAAGAGATAGAACGCCCAAGGGTTGGCGAGTTACTCGAATCATTATGAAATGGAGGTGGAAAGCCAACCATTAGCTACAAGTGCAGCGTTACAAACATGACAAATGGCTTGGGTGACCGTTTGCCTTCCTTTGCCACTTGGATAGAAGCCAATCTGGAGTGAAAATGCTTTAAATGCCACCTTATGTGCCAAAAAAGTGAAGTGTCGATGAGCGGGCCCATTTGGAGAAGTCGCGAATCGAAATTTCGCGAAACAGAGGTAAATGGGGCCTTTTTTCCTATATGCGACGCGCCATTTTCTATATGAATCGCGCCACTTTGGAGGCTGCTTTGAGGAAATTGTAGGAGTCCAAAATATGCCCAAGTGTGCTTGTTGGAAAGCCTGTCCTATCTACTTTCCAACCCAAGTGGAATTTTTGAATTTGGTGCTCATTTACCCCTCCAAATATTCATTCTCCCAAGACTGCTTCCTGTGTGTCAAAATAGGGGCAGAGAGGCCATTTTTTGGGTGTTTTTTACCTCCTGGAGACTCAAATCATGCCCAAATTTCTTTTCCAAACACTAGTAGTCATGATTTTGCATGCTGAATCCAAAAATGCAAGCCATTTGTCATTTGGAGCTCCTAATCCTACGCGTCGCGCCCACAGGGAGAAAAAACCTGTGTTTTGACCAAAAAATTACCATGTGACCAAAATTGCCCCAAATTTCTTGAAATTTGGGCTGGAGGTTCTCTAAGAGGCACTATGCTGGGTCACATAAGATTCAGCCAAGATTCGAAGCCGATCTTGCTCTTTTGCCTCTTTTGCCTCTTTTGTTGCTTTGCTCAATTTTGCCTTCAAGCTCCTTATCCGAGCCTTTACACTCATGTTCTGTGCCCTGTAATGATAAACCATCCTCCCCAGTATGGTTTTGTCTCTGTCGGCCTTCTCCAGCAGTATCTCAAGGTGGATATTGATCTTCTCTAGCCAACACTCACGGTCATTGTTAATCCCTTGCTCCAAGGTAGTGAGCTCGATCCTCCTTTGCTGGGCAGCATGTCGATTCTCACGGATGCTTTGCAGCTCCATGATCTCATGCTGATCCTCAAGCTGTTTGTTCCTCTGCTCTAAGTACCTGATGATCCATTTGTCCCTCTCTACATTGAGTGACAAGTCTTGGATCTCCGTGTTCCGCTCCTAAATGGTCATCCTAAGTCTCGCACTCGCCACATCTGCATCATCATCCTGGATGAGGATGAAGTCGGCCTCCTGTTCACTTGATGGCCCCTCATCATGCATGAGCTTCTTGCCCTTGTCCTGTACCTATGTAGTCAATGCTGGAAGCGAGGCCCCTTCCACCCCGGGTGGAGATAACACTCGCTTTGCTGCTGCAAACAAGTGCCTACTGCCTCTCTGATATGTCACGAATACTGGCATAGTCATGGTCTCATGGTGCTCATACTGATGAGAAGGACCACCTATCTCATGCTCTGATGCATGCTCTGATGCCATGACTGTTGTGTGTATTGTACTTAGGCTGCCCTTTGATGATGGTGTGAAGCTGGGTACTTTTGTGATATCTTCCACCAAGGGGAACAATGAAACAAAAGGGAGTATTAGGAGGGGAGTAATGTGATAGGAATAGGAGTTATGGGGAGAACTTTGTTTAGGGATATGTAGGGGGTTTGGGTATTTGATAAGGTAGGGTTTTGGGGTTTTGACAAGGTAGGGTTTTGGGGTGTTATGTTAACCAAAGAGTGGAGGGATAGGGGATAGGGTTTGGTAGTATTTTAGGGTATGGATAATAGGAAAAATGAGAAAGGGAGGATAGGGAAAAATGGTAGGAAAACAGAACCTTGGCCTCAATACCTCAATTATGCAACCCTAGCCACCATGGTTTTGATGTTTTTTGAGTGGTTGGTCTTATGAGTTTTGTGGCAATTGAACATAGCCAAGAACCACCATAGCATCCATAAACTTTGATGAACAAGTCATGACATAGAGCCTACTTGTCAATTTGATGGGCTTCACAAGCAATTTGAAGTGATTTGGCACGATTTGGGCCCTTTGTGGCAGTGCGCCGCGCGCCAAACCTAGTGTGTCGCGCCCTGGGTGTGCGCCGCTTCCATTGAAAACTTGAACTGAGGGGTGGCTCTGTGTGCACCGCGCCCTCTGTGTATATGCACCGCGCTCCTAGAAACTACCTCCAACTCTCTCCATACACGCTCTTTGCCTCTCAAACACTTTGCAATTTCTCCCTATGCACTTGATTTGCACAATGACCTTGTTTGCTTGTGGAAACTTTGTGGAATGAAGAATTTTCAGTTCTAGAGGAAGATTTCAGTCAAATTCAGGCCTTTTAACCCGGTGCACCGTGCCTCCCATGTGCGTCGCGCCAGTGTAAATTTACACTAGAAAATTTATCCCAGTGCGCCGCGCTCCCTCTGTGCGCTATGCCATTTTTCAGGAGCTGTTTGGAGGCCTTCCTAATGTCTAAATTGGATGCAGGATAGCTCGTTGGAAAGGTATTTGAGTCTAGTTTCTAACCCAACTAGACGTTTTGAATTGGGATTTCATTTTCCCTACCAAAAAAACAAATCTCCCAAGACTGGTCAAAATGTGCCAAATGAGGCTGCCTCAAGGCAGAGTACTGTTGCAGTCAACTTTTGAAGGTGTTCCTAAACTCCAAATTGAGCTCATGATAGCTCATCGGAAATATATTTGTGTCTAGTAATCATTTTACTCATAAATAAAGTCATTTTGCCAACCAAGATAGGAGAAAAGCAGATTTTCCCAAGGTCACTTCAGAGGTGTATCAATTCTCCCAAGGCGATTGTATTTTTGACATTTCTCTAAAACCATGACACATGTGTAAAACGTGAAGGAGGTATTTCTTCCTTGGTATTTTTTGGATAAAAAAATCTCTCAGTTTTCCAAAATTCATCTTTGATTGCTCATAAACATCATTTGAGTGAAACTTATCCCGATGTGTGGGACAAGGGATTTGTCGAAATGAAGGGGATAGGGGGCTTCTAAATTCTTGAGTAAATTTTTGGAAGTGGGGAGGGATGTTAGAAAGTAGGGAAAAGTGGAATCTTAGAAATTGGGTGAGGGGAAGGGGTCCAAAAGGGCAAAACACAGGCCTAACCTAGAAAATTGCCAAGTTGTAGCAAGAAACTAGGGTTTGTGCGAAAATGAGGAATTTGGGGGATTTTAGTGATGGGAAGTGTTTAATAAGGTACATTATGGATAGGGGAAGGTGTATGAATATCAGGATACAATTTTTTCCGATGATTTGACCATCCAAGAGAAATTAGCTTCCAAACCCTAGGAGAGGGAAATGAACCTTGCCTAGGCACAACTGAAGCATGAACAAGGTGTAAAATGACCCAGTGGAACTTGACACGATGATGAAACCCTTTGAATGATGGTATACTCAATTGAATGGTGACATGGAATGTCATTTGGACAACTTTGACAAGGGTAAAATCAAACCCTAGACCTAATGCCTAGTGACCAAATTTTGCTTGAAGACTCACTGAAATGACAAAATTTGACCTTGACACCTTAAAATCACTTTGTAAGAGCATGTTTGGTCACTGGAGGAAGGTTGCAAAGACTGACACTAACATTGGCTCCAATGGGCGATGGTAGCTCCAGCTCCTTGGAGGTGCCAAAACTCAAATCTTTGGGTGAGCAGACAGTGCCTTCGTCCATTGTGCTATGGAGTCAAAACACGGAAACTGACATTATGCAGACAGACTCTGACTGAAGACTCAAACTGAAAACCATAATAAAACCAGACATGACTAAATCCTAACTAACAAACTAGAAAGATGCTCATATTTGAGCTTATTCAGCAAACCTACCCTAATTACTCTTTCCACTACCCGGTCAAGTGAGATGGAACAGCCAATCCAACCAGGTAAGCATTATGGCTGATATTTGATTTCTTACCAAATGCTTTATGATGCGCTGGAAAAGGGAAGAATCGAAAGGCAACTCCCATGGAAACTTGGAATCAAGTTCACTGCTGACAAACTTGCAAAGCATGAATTGGCTAGATGACTTCAAGAATACCGCAAAAGGATCTTCATAAGCATCGCCATTGATTTCCATTAACACATTACTGCTCTGGTCCAAGTAATCTTCATAGCTGGATATTAAACCTTTCCTCACATCTGCACTATCTTTCTCTGATGATTGCAGCAAGCGATCAAAAGGATCCTGAATTTCGTGAAGAACCAAACTCTGTTGTTGTTTCCAACCAGAACAAAAGTCTCCTTTATCAATCTCCTCATATGACTGCAAACTTTGGTATGGGCTATGAAATGAACAATCTGTTAAGCAAGAAAATGAAGGTGACCCTTGAAACAGATGATTATCAACATTCTCTTTTGTCGCATGATTAGCTTATGAAGAAGAATTTTTACAGCAAACCAAGTCTAACACATGAGCAAAAGGATCATCAAAAACTTGAGGAGACTGTTGTGATGTATCTATTGAAACTGTATGACATCCTATTGGTTGTTCATCCTTTTCTTTAGAGATATTACAAAGATTCTACCTTATAAACTGAAATTCTTCGTAACACAATGGTACAGAATCCTCTTGCACCATTAAATCATGTATTTCGGCTGCCTCACCTTCATCTGTAATCTGACCTTGAATTGTGTTTGGTGGCTGCAAATCTGGTTCTGTATCCAAAATGATTTCATCAGTCATTTCAGGGGATATTTCTTATTAACGACCTGCTTAAAAATTTTGCCATTTGTCTCATCCTCAACATTAAAATTGAGAGATTGTTGATTTCCTACAAGCTTTTCATTTGCAGATTTACTATGCAATTTACTCCGCAAAAACTGAAATGATTCAAAAAATAAAGGTAAGGAATCTTCTTGTATCATTTGATCATATAAGCCAACTTCTATCTCTTCATGTGCAACCTAACTATTAATGGCATTTAGGGGCTGGAAATCTGAATATAAGAAGTCTGGAACAAGGTTTTCATCACCCTCATGAGGATCCAAATCAAGATTTGTCGATAGCTGGTGTCTGATTGCATGGAAATTTTCTCTAATGAATTGACATGAATCAAAGCACAAAGGAAAACATCCTTCACTTACTTCAAAATCTGCTACACTTTCCTCATCATTTCCATAGCTGATATGCATCGTTTGATCACTGTACTCGAGCTGTTGTAAGCGAAATTCCTCATCCCACAAACTAGATGTTGATTTGTCTACAAGATTAGCTTCTGTTTGGAGAGCATAATCATCATCATCATACTGATCAAACTGAGGCAAATCGTTAGTATAAAACACGTTGTCAAGCATACATGTCATATCAACAGGTCTTTCTTCTCCAAGATGATCTACAAAACAATCCTTATGACTACTGAGATAAGAAACAAAATGTTTTGGATCAGCCACTTGTTCATGAATGTCATTTTCATCTTTTGCAGTCATTTTCCTCGCCATCTCTTCTACTACACTCACCAAAATGTCAAGCTTTTCCTCTGAAGGTGTAGTTTTCTATGGATCCACGTTTTTCATCTCTTCTTCTTTCAACCTTGCCCTTCTGATCAGCGAATGAGCCTCCACATTTACTGCATTGTTCTGCATCTCTTCAAGTGTTGCGACATTCTTTTCTCTCAGTTGAAACTCCATTTCCGGATCAAAGGCACCCGGGTAGTGCAAGAGAGCAGATCTAGGAGGGGGTCTTATATCAACCAGCATTGAATAATAAACTTGATTAAATTTGGCTGAAAACTATTGTACTGTCTCCCCTGGTAGTCTTTTCAGCTGATTATACTCTTCTACGATAAGGAAAAGGTTATGTCTGATCCTCCACCTATCAAGGAAAACTTTGATGAACTGCTATAAATCAGTGATGCTCGCATCAGGCAGGGCTTTGAACCAACTCTTGACTTTGCCTTGCAAAGAAAGAGCAAAAATCCTTATACTAACATCCTCTTCATCAATTTCAAAAAGGTCTAGAAAAGTCTCAACCTTTTGCACATGTTGCTCAGCATTGACATTCTTACATTCACCGTCAAATATTGGCAAGTATAGATCATAGTTTTTGGGGAAAGCATGAAGAACATAAAGTAAAACAAGAGGTTTATACCTATCTGGGATTATAACAGTTGTAGGAATATGTACACGAGCTATGGGATCAGTTTTGTTTTCTTTAGGCTCATCACTTTACAGATAATCATCATAAGATGTAGGAAAAGTAAGGAGGCCAGGATCAAAGGGAAACTCACTATTTACACTTTTTGAATAGATCGAGTGAATATTTTGATCACCTTTATCATACAAAAAGTTTTGAAAAACTTTTAGGGCAGCTTCATGAACAGCGAAGAAGTAATTTACAAGAAAGCAAAGTAGAACCTGAATACCATTCCACTTTGGATACCCGAACTTTGTGTACGATCCTTCCATTTTCGCAGAGAAAGAGCTAGTCCTCCAGTGGAGTCACCATGAAGCACCGATTGCTGGTTTCTTCAGTGAATGGAGTCGCCAGGTGAATGATTTCAGCCGTCTTCTTATGTCTGATTGTTGTTCACCATCAACCATCATATCTGAGCTTGATAGATGTACTGGGGCAAAACAATCTTCAAGCAAACCATTTTCTCCCTAGTGGAGTCGCCACTATGTTAGCACCTAAATCTGTCTTAGGCTAAAAGAAGGAAAAATTCAGGGTAACCACAAACCACGCTCAGTCTGGTAGCTAGCCCTACCAGAATAGGAGAGGGCTCTCTCCAAGTCGCACTCAGTGAATAGATAAACAAAACGGTTTTAGATGACTTACAATGAAATATTGATCTTAGGCTAGTAAGTGAATATGGATACAAGAAGCGATTTTTATGGATGACTGTGTTTTTGGGATGGTATGGGACCCATGGACCACAATGAGAAGACGATGAAATACAAAGGCACAAATTACTTCATGAGGCAAGATAGGCGGAGAGTCTAGCAATTTAATTTGAAACAACGTGGAATGGACAGATTTCTAAGGAGAATGAAAAGGGAATTAGTACATGAATCCTTTTCAACAGAAGAAAGAACACTGAACATGAAATTTTCCCACAAGCAAAGCAATAAAATTGAATTCTGCCTTATCTAACTTAAAAAATTTCACTGGAAATGAATATGAAATGAACTATGAAACATAACAAGATACATATGAAACATAAGAGACACATTTGCTACACTCACAACCACATGAATCTCATGAAACAGAGTTGTTGCCTTTCATTAATCCTCTGTAACAAATATACAATGAAGAAACAGAGTTTCTTTCCCACAGTCTCCCAGAAGTTACAAGCCAACCAACCCTTTGCAAATATTTTGCATACAATATACAGAATGTGCCATGAAGAGATAGAACGCCTAAGGGTTGGGGAGTTACTCGAATCATTACAAAATGGAGGTGGAAAGCCAACCATTAGCTACAGGTGCAGCGTTACAAACATAACAAATGGCTTGCGTGACCGTTTGTCTTCCTTTGCCACTTGGATAGAAGCCAATCTAGAGTGAAAATGCTTTAAATTCCACCTTATGTGCCGAAAAAGTGAATTGTAGATGAGCGGGCCCACTTTGGAGAAGTCGCGAATCGAAATTTCGCGAAACAGAGGTAAATTGGGCCTTTTTTCCTATATGTGCCGCGCCATTTTCTATATGCGTCGTGCCACTTTGGAGGCTGTTTTGAGGCACTAGTAGGAGTCCAAAATGTGCCCAATTGTGCTTGTTGGAAAGCCTATCCTGTCTAATTTCCAACCCAAGTGGAATTTTTGAATTTGGTGCTAAGTTTCCCCTCCAAATCTTCATTCTTCCAAGACTACTTCCTGTGTGTCAAAATAGGGGCAGAGAGGCCATGTTTTGGGTGTTTTTGACCTCCTGGAGATTCAAATCATGCCCAAATTTCTTTTCCAAGCACCAGTAGTCGTGATTTTGCATGTTGAATCCAAAAATGCAAGCCATTTGTCATTTGGAGCTCCCAATCCTACGCGTCACGCCAGTGGCGTGACGCACAGGGAGAAAAAACCTGTGTTTTGACCAAAAAATTACCATGTGACCAAAATTGCCCCAAAATTCTTGAAATTTGGGCTGGAGGTTCTCTAAGAGGCACTATGCTGGGCCACAGAAGCTTCAGCCAAGATTCGAAGCCAATCTTGCTCTTTTTCCTCTTTTGCCTCTTTTGTTGCTTTGCTCAATTTTGCCTTCAAGCTCCTTATCCGAGCCTTTGCACTCATGTTTCGTGCCCTGTAATGATAAACCATCCTCCTCAACATGGTTTTGTCTCTATCGGCCTTCTCTAATAGTCTCTCAAGGTGGATATTGATCTGCTCTAGCCAGGACACATGGTCATTGTTAATCTCTTGCTCCAAGGTAGTGAGCTCGATCCTCCTTTGCTGGGGAGCTTGTCGATTCTCACGGATGCTTTGCAGCTCCATGATCTCATGCTGGTCCTCAAGTTGTTTGTTCCTCTACTCTAAGTACCTGATGATCCATTTGGCCCTCTCTACATTGAGTGACAAGTCTTGGATCTCCGTGTTCTGCTTCTGAATGGTCATCATAAGTCTGGCACTCGCCACATCTGCATCATCATCCTAGATGAGGATGAAGTCAGCCTCTTGTTCAACTGATGGCCCCTCATCATGCATGGGCTTCTTGCCCTTGTCCTGTACCAGTGTAGTCAATGCCGGAAGCGAGGCCCCTTCCACCCCGGGTGGAGATAACACTCGCTTTGCTGCTGCAAACAAGTGCCTACTGCCTCTCTGATATGTCACGAATACTGGCATATCTGGTCTCATGGTGTCATACTGTGAGAAGACCACCTATCTATGCCTGATGCATGCTTGATGCCATGACTGTTGTGTGTATTGTACTTAAGCTTCCTTTGATGGAGGTGTAAGCTGTGCTTTTGTGATATGTCCACCAGGGGCATATTGAAACAAAGGGCAGTATTAGGAGGGAGTAATTATGATAGGGTTATGGGGAGAGGTTTGTTTAGGGATTTGTAGGGGTTTGGGTATTTGATAGGGTAGGGTTTTGGGGTTTTGACAAGGTAGGGTTTTGGGGTGTTATGTTGACCAAAGAGTGGAGGGATATGGGATAGGGTTTGGTAGTATTTTAGGGTAGGGATAATAGGAAAAATGAGAAAGGGAGGATAGGGAAAAATGGTAGGAAAACAAAACCTTGGCCTCAATACCTCAATTATGCGACCCTAGCCACCATGGTTTTGATGTTTTTTGAGTGGTTGGTCTTATGATTTTTGTGGCAATTGAACATAGCCAAGAACCACCATAGCATCCATAAAATTTGATGAACAAATCATGACATAGAGCCTACCTATCAATTTGATGGGCTTCACAAGCAATTTGAAGTGATTTGGCACGATTTGGGCCCTTTGTGGGTGTGCATCGCGCGCCAAACCCAGTGCACCGCGCCCTGGGTGTGCGCCGCGTCCATTGAAAACTTGAACTGAGGGGTGGCTCTGTGTGCACTGTGCCATCTGTGTATATGCGCTGCGCTCCTGGAAACGGCCTCCAACTCTCTCCAAACACGCACTTTGCCTCTCAAACACTTTGCAATTTCTCCCTATGCACTTGATTTGCACAATGACCTTTTTTGCTTGTGGAAACTTTGTGGAATGAAGAATTTTCAGTTATGGAGGAAAATTTTAGTCAAATTCAAGCCTTTTAGCCCTATGCGCCACGCCTCCCATATGCGTCGCGCCAGTGTAAATTTACACTGGAAAATTTCTCCCAGTGCGCCGCGCTCCCTCTATGCGCTATGAAATTTTGCAGGAGCCTTTTGGAGGCCTTCCTAGTGTCCAAATTGGATGCATGATATCTTTTTGGAAAGTTCTTTGTGTCTACTTTCCAACCCAACTGGAATTTTTCAATTTTGAGTTCCTTTTCCCTGTCAAAAATCAAATCTCCCAAGACTGGTCAAAATGTGCCAAATGAGGCTGCCTCAAGGCAGAGTATTGTTGCAGTCAACTTTTGAAGGTGTTCCTCAACTCCAAATTGAGCTCATGTTAGCTCATTGGAAATATATTTGTGTCTAGTTATCATTTTACTCATCACAAAAGTCAATTTTCCAACCAAGATAGGAGAAAACTTGATTTTCCCAAGGTCACTTCAGAGGTGTATCAATTCTCCCAAAGCAATTGTATTTTTGACATTTCTCTAAAACCATGAAACTTGTATAAAAAGTGAAGGAGGTTTTTATTCCTTGTTATATTGTGGACAAAACCTCTCTCAGTTTTTCCAAATTCATCTTTGATTTCTCAGAAACATCATTTGAGTGAAACCTATCCCGATGTGTGGGACAAG
>APFE031155808.1:6588-18162 GCA_000404065.3 Pinus taeda | reverse complement strand
GCAAAACACAAGCCTAGCCTAGAAAATTGCCAAGTTGTAGCAAGAAACTAGGGTTTGTGCGAAAATGAGGAATTTGGGGGATTTTAGTGATGGGAAGTGTTTAATAAGGTATATCATGGATAGGGGAAGGTGTATGAACATCAGGATACAATTTTTTCCGATGATTTGACCATCCAAGAGAAATTAGCTTCCAAACCCTAGGAGAGGGAAATGAACCTTGCCTAGGCGCAATTGAAGCATGAACAAGGTGTAAAATGACCCAGTGCAACTTGAAATGATGATGAAAACCCTTTGAATAATGGTACACTCAGTTGAATGGTGACATGGAACGTCATTTGGACAACTTTGACAAGGGTAAAATCAAACCCTATACCTAATGCCTAGTGACCAAATTTTGCTTGAAGACTCACTAAAATGACATCATTTGACCTTGACACCTTAAAATCACTTTGTAAGAGCATGTTTTATCACTGGAGGAAGGCTACAAAGACTGACACTAACATTGGCTCTAATGGGGGATGGTAGCTCCATCTCTTTGGAGGTTCCAAGAACTGCAGATCTTTGGGTGAGCAGACAGTGCCCTCGTCCATTGGGCTATGGATTCAAAACACGGAAACTGACATTATGCAGACAGACTCTGACTGAAGACTCAAACTAAAAACCATAATAAAACTAGACATGACTAAATCCTAACTAACAAACTGGAAAGATGCTCATATTTGAGCTTATTCAACAAACCTACCCTAATTACTCTTTCCACCACCCGGTCAAGTGAGATGGAACAGCCAATGCAACCAGGTAAGCATTATGGCTGATATTTGATTTCTTCCCAAATGCTTTCTGATGCACCAGAAAAGGGAAGAATCGAAAGGCAACTCCATGGAAACTTGGAATCAAGTTCACTGCTAACAAACTTGCAAAGCATGAATTGGCTAGATGACCTCAAGAATACCGCAAAAGGATCTTCATAAGCATTGCCATTCATTTCCATTAACACATTACTACTCTGGTCGAAGTAATCTTCATAGCTGGATATTAAACTTTTCCTCACATCTGCACTGTCTTTCTCTAATGATTGCAACAAGCGGTCAAAAGGATCCTGAATTTCGTGAAGAACCAAACTCTGTTGTTGTTTCCAACCAGAACAAAAGTCTCCTTTATCAATCTCCTCATATGACTAAAAACTTTGGTATGGGCTATGAAATGAACAATCTATTAAGCAAGACAATGAAGGTGACCCTTGAAACAGATGATTATCAACATTCTCTTTTGTCGCATGATTAGCTGATGAAGAAGAATTTTTACAGCAAACCAAGTCTAACACATGAGCAAAAGGATCATCAAAAACTTGAGGAGACTGTTGCGATGTATCTATTGAAACTGTATGACATCCTATTGGTTGTTCATCCTTTTCTTTAGAGATATTACAAATATTCTGCCTTATAAACTGAAATGCTTCGTAACAAAAGGGTACAGAATCCTCTTGCATCATTAAATCATGTATTTCGGCTGCCTCACCTTCATCTGTAATCTGACCTTGAATTGTGTTTGGTGGCTGCAAATCTGGTTCTATATCCAAAATGATTTCATCAATCATTTCAGGGGAAGATTTCTTATTAACGACCTGCTCAAAAATTTTGCCATCTATCTCATCCTCAACATTAAAACTGAGAGATTGTTGATTTCCTACAAGCTTTTCATTTGCAGATTCACTATGCAATTTACCCCGCAAAACTGAAATGATTCGAAACATAAAGGTAAGGAATCTTCTTGTATCGTTTGATAATATAAGCCAACTTCTATGTCTTCATGTGCAACCTGACTATTAATGGCATTTAGGGGCTGGAACTTTGAATATAAGAAGTCTGGAACAAAGTTTTCATCGCCCTCACGAGGATCCAAATCAAGATTTGTCGATAGCTGATGTCTGATTGCATGGAAATTTTCTCTAATGAACTGACATGAATCAAAGCACAAAGGCAAAGATCCTTCACTTACTTCAAAATCTGTTGCACTTCCTCATCGTTTCCACAGCTGATATGCATCGTTTGATCACTGTACTCGAGCTGCTGTAAGCAAACTTCCTCATCCCACAAACTAGTTGTTGATTTGTCTACAAGATTAGATTCTATTTGGAGAGCATAATCATCATCATCATACTGATCAAACTGAGGCAAATCATCAGTATAAAACACGTCATCAAGTATACATGTCATATCAACAGGTCTTTCTTCTCCAAGATGATCTACAAAACAATCCTTATGACTACTGAGATAAGAAACAAAATTTTTTGGAGCATCCACTTGTTCATGAACGTAATTTTCATCTTTTGCAGTCATTTTCCTCACCATCTCTTCTACTGCATTCACCAAAATGTCAAGCTTTTCCTCTGAAGGTGTAGTTTTCTCTGGATCCACGTTTTTCATCTCTTCTTCTTTCAGACTTGCCCTTCTGATCAGAAAATGAGCCTCTACATTTACTGCATTGTTTTGCATCTCTTCAAGTGTTGCGACATTCTTTTCTCTCAGCTGAAACTCCATTTCTGGATCAAAGGCACCCGAGTAGTGCAAGAGAGAAAATCTAGGAGGGGGTCTTATATCAACCGGCATTGAATAATAAACTTGATTGAATCTGGTTGAAAATTGTTGTATTGTCTCCCCTGGCAGTCTTTTCAGCTGATCATACTCTTCTACGATAAGCAAAAGGTTCTGTCCGATCCTCCAGCTGTCAAGGAAAACTTTGATGAATAGTTGATCAGGCAGGGCTTTGAACCAACTCTTGACTTTGCCTTGCAAAGAAAGAGCAAAAAGTCTTATACTGACATCTTCTTCATCAATTTCAAAAAGGTCTAGAAAAGTCTCAACCTTCTGCACATGTTGCTTAGCATTGACATTCTTACATTCACCGTCAAATCTTGGCAAGTATAGATCATAGTTTTTGGGGAAAGCATGAAGAACAGAAGGTAAAACAAGAGGTTTATACCTATCTAGGATTATAACAGCTGTAGGAATATGTACACGAGCTATGGGATCATTTTTGTTTTCTTTAGGCTCATCACTTTACAGATAATCATCATAAGATGTAGGAAAAGTAAGGAGGCCAGGATCAAAGGGAAACTCACTATTTACACTTTTTGAATAGATCAAGTGAAGATTTTGATCACCTTTATCATACAACAAGTTCTAAAAAACTTTTAGGGCAGCTTCAAGAACAGCGAAGAAGCAATTTACAAGAAAGCAGAGTAGAACCTGAATACCATTCCACTTTGGATACGTGAACTTTGTGTACGATCCTACCATTTTCGTAGAGAAAGAGTTAGTCCTCCAGTGGAGCCACCATGAAGCACTGATTGCTGGTTTCTTCAGTGAATGGAATCGCCAGGTGAATGATTTCAGCCTCTTCTTATGTCTGATCGTTGTTCACCATCAACCATCAAATCTGAGCTTGATAGATGTACTGGGGCAAAACAATATTCAAGCAAACCATTTTCTCCCCAGTGGAGTCGCCACTATGTTAGCACCTAAATCCACCTTAGGCTGAAAGAAGGCAAAATTCAGGGTAACCACAAACCACGCTCAATCTTGTAGCTAGCGCTACCAGAACAAGAGAGGGCTCTCTCCGAGTCGCACTCAGTGAATAGATAAACGAAATGGTCTGAGATGACTTACAATGAAATATTGATCTTAGGATAGTAAGTGAATATGGATACAAGAAGCGATTTTTATGAATGACTGTGTTTCGGGGATGGTATGGGACCCATGGACCGTAATGAGCAGAGGATTAAATACAAAGGCACAGATTACTTCGTGAGGAAAGATAGGCGGAGAGTCCAGCAATTTAGTTTGAAACAACGTGGAATGGAGAGATTGCTAAGGAGAGTGAAAAGGGAATTAGTACATGAATCCTTTTCAACAGAAGAAAGAACACTGAACATGAAATTTTCCCACAGGCAAAGCAATAAAATTGAATTCTACCTTATCTAACTTAGAAAATTTCACTGGAAATGAATATGAAATGAGCTATCAAACACAAAAAAATGCATATGAAACATAAGAGACACATTTTCTACACTCACAACCACATGAATCTCATGAAACAGAGCCGACGCCTTTCATTAATCCTCTGTAAAAAATATACAATGAAGAAACAGAGTTTCTTTCCCACAGTCTCCCAGAAGTTACAAGCCAACCAACCCTTTGCAAATAGTTTGCATACAATATATAGAATGTGCCATGAAGAGATAGAACGCCCAAGGGTTGGGGAGTTACTCGAATCATTACGAAATGGAGGTGGAAAGCCAACCATTAGCTACAGGTGGAGCGTTACAAACATGAAAAATGACATGGGTGACCGTTTGCCTTCCTTTGCCACTTGGAGAGAAGCCAATCTGGAGTAAAAATGCTTTAAATTCCACCTTATGTGCCGAAAAGTGAAGTGTATATGAGCGGGCCCACTTTGGAGAAGTCGCGAATCGAAATTTCGCGAAACAGAGGTAAATTGGGCCTTTTTTCCTATATGCGCCGCGCCATTTTCTATATGCGTCGCGCCACTTTGGAGTATGTTTTGAGGCACTTGTAGGAGTCCAAAATGTGCCCAAGTGTGCTTGTTAGAAATTATGTCCTGTCTACTTTCCAACCCAAGTGGAATTTGTGAATTTGGTGCTCATTTGCCCCTCCAAATCTTCATTCTCCCAAGACTGCTTCCTGTGTGTCAATATAGGGGTAGAGAGGCCATTTTTTGGGTGTTTTTGACCTCCTGGAGACTCAAATCATGCCCAAATTACTTGTCCAAGCACCAGTAGTTGTGATTTTTCATGCTGAATCCACAAATTCAAGCCATTTGTCATTTGGAGCTCCCAATCCTACGCGCCGTGCCAGTGGCGCGGTGCACAGGGAGAAAAAACCTGTGTTTTGACCAGAAAATTATCATGTGACCCAAATTGCCCCAAATTTCTTGAAATTTGGGCTGGAGGTTCTCTAAGAGGCACTATGCTGGGCCATAGAAGCTTCAGCCAAGATTCAAAGTCGATCTTGCTCTTTTGCGTCTTTTGCCTCTTTTGTTGCTTTGCGCAATTTTGCCTTCAAGCTCCTTATCTGAGACTTTGCACTCATGCTCTGTGCCTTGTAATGATAAACCGTCCTACTCAGTATGGTTTTGTCTCTGTTGGCCTTCTCCAGCAGTCTCTCAAGGTGGATATTGATCTTCTCTAGCTAGGACTCACGGTCATTGTTAATCTCTTTCTCGAAGGTAGTGAGCTCGATCCTCCTTTACTGGGCAGCTTGTCGATTCTCACGGATGCTTTGCAGCTCCATGATCTCATGCTGGTCCTTAAGCTGTTTGTTCCTCTGCTCTAAGTACCTGATGATCCATTTGGCCCTCTCTACATTGAGTGACAAGTCTTGGATCTCCGTGTTCTGCTCCTGAATGGTCATCCTAAGTCTGGCACTCGCCACATCTGCATCATCATCCTGGATGAGGATGAATTCGGCCTCTTGTTCACCTAATGGCGCCTCATCATGCATGCACTTCTTGCCCTTGTCCTGTACCTATGTAGTCAATGCCGGAAGCGAGGCCCCTCCCACCCTGGGTGGAGATAACACTCGCTTTGCTACTGCAAACAAGTGCCTACTGCCTCTCTGATATGTCACGAATACTGGCATAGTCATGGTCTCATGGTGCTCATACTGATGAGAAGGACCACCTATCTCATGCTCTGATGCCATGACTGTTGTGTGTACTGTACTTAGGCTGCCCTTTGATGATGGTGTGAAGCTGGGTGCTTTTGTGATATCTGCCACCAAGGGGAACAATGAAACAAAAGGGAGTATTAGGAGGGGATTAATGTGATAGGAATAGGGGTTATGGGGAGAATTTTGTTTAGGGATATGTAGGGGGTCTGGGTATTTGATAGGGTAGGGTTTTGGGGTTTTGACAAGGTAGGGTTTTGGGGTGTTATGTTGACCAAAGAGTGGAGGGATAGGGGATAGAGTTTGGTAGTATTTTAGGGTAGTATTGGAAAGGTCTTTGAGTCTACTTTCTAAACCAACTGGAAGTTTTCAATTTGGAGTTCATTTGCCCTACAAAACATCAAATCTCCCAAGCCTGGTCAAAATGTGTCAAATGAGGCTGCCTCAAGGCAGAGTACTATCGCAGTCAACTTTTGAAGGTGTTCAACAACTCCAAATTGAGCTCATGATAGCTAATTAGAAATATATGTGTGTATAGTTATCATTTTACTCATCAAGAAAGTCAATTGGCCATTTAAGCTAGGAGAAAACTTGATTTTCCCAAGGTCACTTCAGAGGTGTATCAATTCTCCCAAGGCGATTGTATTTTTGATATTTCTCTAAAACCATGACACCTATGTAAAACGTGAAGGAGGTTTTGCTTCCTTGTTCTAGTTTGGACAAAAACCTCTCTCATTTGTCTCAAATTCATCTTTGATTTCTCAGAAATATCATTTGAGTGAAACCTATCCCGATGTGTGGGACAAGGGATTTGTCAAAATGAAGTGAAATGAAGGGGATAGGGGGCTTCTAAATTCTTGAGAAAATTTTGGGAAGTGGGGAGGGATGTTAGAAAGTAGGGGAAAGTGGAATCTCAGAAATTGAGTGAGGGGAAGTGGTCCAAAAAGGGAAAACACAGGCCTAGCCTAGAAAATTGCCAAGTTGTAGCAAGAAACTAGGGTTTGTGCGAAAATGAGGAATTTGGGGGATTTTAGTGATGGGAAGTGTTTAATAAGGTACACTGGGGATAGGGGAAGGTGTACGAACATCAGGATACAAGTTTTTCTGATGATTTGACCGTCCAAGAGAAATTAGCTTCCAAACCCTAGGAGAGGGAAATGAACCTTGCCTAGGCGCAACTGAATCATGAACAAGGTGTAAAATGACCCAGTGGAATTTGACATGATGATGACAACCCTTTGAATGATGGTACACTCAGTTGAATGGTGACATGGAACGTCATTTGGACAACTTTGACAAGGGTAAAATCAAACCCTAGACCTAATGCCTAGTGACCAAATTTTGCTTGAAGACTCACTGAAATGACAAAATTTTACCTTGACACCTTAAAATCACTTTGTAAGAGAATGTTTAATCACTGGAGGAAGGCTGCAAAGACTGACACTAACACCATCTTTAAGCTAAGTTGCATGACTTAAACAAGAATCATGTTGATTGTTATGTTGATCCTTTACACACATGATTAAAAACCTCTTGTTTGAAATTATTAATCACTTCAACTGATTAACATTAACTGAATTCAAGTGATTTTTGTTTTGATGTTCCATGACAATAAATTCAACCCCATCTTTCTTAAGGTGATATTTATGTTCTCTCATGTAAAACATTACATCACGGTCATAAAGATAAGGACTTCCTAAGACAACTCCACATATGTCTACTGGAACCACATCTAATTCCACTTCATCAATGTAATTAGTTGTTATGGCAAATCTTGATCGACATTGTTTGGTGACTTTTATCTGAGTTGATTTATTTAGCCATCCTAATGGGTAAGGTCTTGGATGATTCCGTGTTTCCAAACCCAGACTTTTAACTAAATATTTAAATATTAAATTTGCCTATGATCCATGTTGAAATATGGCAACAAGAATATTTCAATTTAATTTGTAAATGAATTAAATTGTGAATTAAAATCGAATTTAGTCTTAACAGCTACTTGGAAATAGTTAATTATTTTATTTTAAATTAATTAGTTGGATAAATTCAAGTTAGAAGTCTTTCTGAAGTCATGCAAGAGTTATCCCTTACATTAAGAAGATAAGATTGAGCTACATTTGAGTTGTAATTAGTTAACTCAGTTTACTGAGTTAAGTCCAGTTAAATTAGCTCCAAACAGTTTGAGGAACTAATAGTGAGTTAGCAGTTAGTTGATGCATTAATGCACTCAACTAGTGCTACTCCAGTTAACTGAAGATTCCCTCATCAGAAACTCATGCATGTCTATTCTGAGAAAGACCTAGTTGAGATGTTCAAGGACAGTGTACTATCAGTTGCATGTGTTTTCTCATGGAGAAAACTCATGCATGCAGTCAAGGATTCATCCTTGAGGATTGCGCAGTTTTGAAGGCTTTTTTTTCCACTTGGTAATAGGAAAATCATCCACAAGGAACAGCGCAAGGAAATAGGTGCTTGGAGGGCAGAGAGGAAGGCTAGAGAGAAGCCAAGATTGCCTATGAGCATCTATGAGGATTGTACTGAGAGTTGGCTAGCTGTGAGAGCTAAGGCTTTGTATAATTCCTATGTATTTCCACCATGTATGATAATACAATAGTGTGGGGTTTTTAGCTGAGGCTTTCCCCAAATTATTTTCATGTGTATCGTGCCATTGATTCTTCTTCTTATGGTTATATTGTTCAGCTTGATCTTTAAGCTTCTGCAAATTGATAGTAGAAGTAGGTTATAGTATTCTGCTTTGATTTATATTGCATTATCAAGTTAACCTATCACAGATTTTATACATGGTATCGGAGTTGTGAATAGTATACTGAAAATAGAATTCAAATTTTGAAGCTAAGGGTTGTAGATGCAAATCAAATTCACATCATACTTCAAGGTTGGCCAATGGCGTTCTATGGCTTTAGACTCGAGTATGACTTGGAAGGTAGCTCGAATTACATAGCATGGAAAGATAGAATGGAGGTTGTATTAAAAGACAATGGCTTGAAGGAATTCATTGATCAAGGAATCCCAAATCCAGCTTAACTAATGCACAAGAGTTGGCTGAGTGGAATAAGTGTGTGACGAAGGCGAGACGGATCATCCTTAAGGGAGTTCAAGACCATATCGTCTTGAGTCTCCATGGGAAGGTTACTCCATTTTCAATGTGGAAGACATTGAAGGACCTCTACCAGAACATTAGCGACCAAAGGAAATTGGCGCTCAAGGATAATCTTTGAAGAATCAAGATGGAGAATGGCGATACTATTTCCACATATCTGAACAAGCTCACCACCTGCAGAGATGAGTTTGGCAGTGTGGGAATAACTACTGCCGATGATGATATGGTGAGCCTCGCTCTCCTTGGCCTTTCAAAGAGTTGGAATAGCTGCCAAGACTCTGTGAATGGAAGGGAGAAACTTTCGGATTGGAAATGACTATGGTCGGATCTTATGCAGGAGGAGATCAGGAGTAGCACATGAGATGTTTCTTGATCCAAGAATGATGATGAAGAAAATCTAGCCTTAGCAAGTAAGGCAAGGAAAGGGAAGGGGAAGGCTTCCCATTTCAAATCGAATTCTTCTCATGGATGGTAGAAGGGTGACATGTCTAAAGCAAGATGCTTTAATTGTCACAAAATGGGACATTATGCAACTAATTTCCCATCGAATAAGTCCAAGAAGGGATCCTCGAAAGGATTGGAAGGTGAGGCATTAGCCTCTCAATTCGAAATGGACTTTACCCTCATCGCATGCATGGTGTCATCGATGATGGGTTGTGTCTGGTATCTTGATAGTGGAGCCTCATTCCACATTACCGGTGATAAAAAATTATTCAGTGCCTTGGAGGAGAAAGACCTCAATATGCACATAGAGATGGGTGATGACGAAAGGTATAGTGTTTCAGGAGTGGGCATAGTTTCTTTTCAAAGGGAGCATGGAGCTCCTCTCACCTTGACAGTTGTGATGTATGTGTTTGGACTGAAGAAGAACTTGGTATCGGTCGTGATGTTGGAGGAAAAAGGTTACAATGTTTTCTTTAGTAAAGGAAAGGCATTCCTAAGACACATAGCCATAGTTCATACCAAGAGGATAGGGATTCGAGTGAAGAATATCTATAACTAGAGGTAGATGATTGTGAAACATTGAGTACGAAAGCAAAATTGGCGCAAATCCAAGACATTGGCGAATTGTGGCATAGGTAGTTGGGCCATTTGCATCATGGGGCTTTGAAGATAATGCAACAGATATCTACAAGACCTCCCAAAGGTATCTTGAGAAAGTTGACACATGCAAAGGTTGTACCTTGGGAAATTACACCAAGTGTTCATTTCATGATCAAGATAGTCAAGCAGAGGCTATCTTAGAGCGAGTTCATAATGATTTGTGTGGACCATTCTCGATGGCATCCACAACGAAGCAAAGTTATTATGTGATTTTCATTGATGAATATTCTCATAAATGCTGGATTTATTTCATGCAGAAGAAGGACCAAACCTTCACAAAGTTTTGTGAGTTCAATCTTTGGTCGAGAAAGAGTCAGGGAAGAAGATCAAGGCCTTGAAAAGTGCCAATGGTGGAGAATATGTCTCTCAAGAGTTTAAGGACTTCTATGCAGTGGAATGAATTAAACGAGAGTTGACGGCCCTCATAACCCAAAGCAGAATGGGGTGGATGAGAGGAAGAACAGAACTATTGTAGGGGCATCACGGGCAATGCTGCATGACCAAGGCCTACCACTTCACTTGCGGGATTAGGCATGCAACACAGTGGTCTATTTGCAGAATAGAAGCCCGCATCGCATACTTGGGATGATGACACCAGAGGAAGCTTTCTCCTGTAAGAGACCAGATGTGGGTTACTTCAGGATATTTGGCTCATCGGTATATTTCCATGTGACAAAGGATGCATAGAAGAAGCTTGAGCCGATAGCAGAGTTGGGGATATTGTTGGGGTACACTGATACACCTCACAACTATTAGGTGTACTTTCCTACCAATCTGAAGACAGTGCTTCATAGAGATCTCAATTTTGATGAGTAGAAGGCCATGCGAGTTTCCCTTGAGAGGGAGCTCCAACTACTGGTTGTGGAGGAACTGTTGGTTCCTAAGGAGGAGGGGCCTCAAACTGATGCAGAGCAGCCGCATGCAGAGGTTCTAGGAGTGGAGACATCTACTCAAGCATAGTCTTCCAGAGATGGACGGAAGCGCACAAGAGAAGCTGACAGATTTTTGGAGGATGCAAGAGAGAATGTGGGAGCACCATCTTCTCAGCGCAAATAGAGGAGGTCACCTAAGAGGTACATTGGATACATGGCCCTTGCTGGGGAATGTGTTGAGACCAAGCCATCTTCCTTTGTGGAAGAAGTGCAGCAGCCGATTTGGGTTGATGCTATGGTGGAGGAGTATGACTCCATAGTTCGTAACAGTGTTTGGGACATGGTTCCAAGACCGGAGAACAAGTCATTTGTGAGTTCTCGTTGGCTTTACAAGGTAAAGAAAGTTGTTGATGGTAGTGTGGAGAAGCATAAGGCAATATTTTTTTCCCGTGGCTTTTCATAGACCGAGAGGATCATGTTGTTGCAGTATATTTTGATAGAGGAGCAAGATGCTAACATTTTGACAAAGGCATTGTCAAAGTGTAAATTCAAGTTCTGTAGAGACAAGATCGGGGTGGCAGGTAATCCCTTTCTTGTTGAGAGGGAGTGTTGAAATATGGCAACAAGAATATTCCAATTTAATTTTACCTTGAATTAAATTGTGAATTAAAATTGAATTTAGTCTTAACAGCTACTTGGAAATAATTTATTTATTTATTTTAAATTAATTAGTTGGAGAAATTCAAGTTAGAAGTCTTTTTGAAGTCATGCAAGAGTTATCCCTTAAATT
>APFE031155802.1:28023-51321 GCA_000404065.3 Pinus taeda | reverse complement strand
GCCTCCTCAAGCTTGCTCCAAGAATCAGCTCCTTAATGCTGCTCCAAATGGCTGCCCAAGAAGATCCTCACTCCAGCTACAATGCTCCTCCAAGACTCCTCACTGCTGCTCCAAAACAAGCTCAAGAACTGCTCACTAACTCTCAAAGAAGACTCTCACTCAAATGCATAAGATTGCTGTGAGAGAATGAGATCACTTGAGTGTGTTAAATAGGGTTTCTTGTGACTCGGCTGAGTCATAACGGAAACGGCTGTTTCGGCCGAGTCATTGAATGACTCAGCCGAGTCATGGCTGACTCGGCCGAACGTTCTGTTTCAAAGACTATTTCGTTTGGGAGGGTAACAGCTCGGATCAACCCAGCCGTTTCAATGTTGACTCGTCCGATTTTAAAAAAAATGGCTCATAGAACCTATAGGAACCAGGCTGATGGCCATGATAATGGGGTAGAGCTCATGTATTGGCTTTTGCCCGTGTGCTAAATGCTTTTGTCCCGACCATCTTTTGCTTTTTGTGGTACTTTTCTTGTTGAATGTGGCTATATATGCTTTTAACTTTCTTTTTAGCTGCATCAACCTCCGGGCTTCATTTCAAGCCATGACCCAAGGTGTGGGCAAGGGGAAGGGTCGAGCTACCTATGTGGACTCGATGGAGGGAGGTTGACCCAAGTTGGAGAAAAGATGGATGGGGTGGTAATGAATCGAAAGAGGGTAATATAAGCGGATACGGGAGCGGGACGACGCAACCAAAATCAGGGTCTCCCGTGAAATACCATCCCTAAAACCAAATGATGAGTAAAAGAGATCCCACGGGACTAGAATCCAAGTTTAATTCCTAAAAGGGGTCTAGGGGATAAAAGCACAGACCTAGTCCATCCAATTTGCCGAATGTCCGCATTAATCCATGCCCAGAAGTGTCCATGACAAGCAAACTACAATACTCAATTTCAAAATGACAAGCCATACCTTGAGATTCGAGAGGCCCACCTTCAAATATATGATCGTGGGAGATGGTCGAGGGACCACATGGCTAGCTCAGGTTGTGGAGAAATGGAACAATGAGCTAATTGATGGCTGCAAGGGGCTTCTTGTTTCCAACTAAGGACCATCTCGGAGAAAAACTTTCTCCTAGGAATATTACCCAAAAAATAGTAGGTAACATGTATCACATTGGGTTTTTGTAGAACCTGAGTATGACACTTGTTATACTTGTATTGTGTATGCTATAGTGCTCAATCCTACTATGAAAAATGGGCCTTTGGAAATTTGCACTACTGAAGAAACTCAACCTCAAGAAAATTAAGCCTCCCTCACCTGCAATTTGCAATTCTTCTTACTTCTTTTCAATCTAAATTAGCCTCTTTCTTTTAAGAAAACCGCTTCCTCAACAATTATTGTGTCTTCACCTTTCCCTTAAGCTTATTTTATAATATATTAAGACAAAATCAATAACCCTAATGTCCTAAGTGATCAATGGCTAGAATTAAATCCTAATTCTCAATTCAGATTATATTCTAAGTCACTTAAATAATTGAATTATGTATCCTTAGTAATAAAATAAAAACAAAATGAAAAAGGTGATTCTCTATTTATATGAGGTCTACTTCTTCAAATATCTAATTAAAAGCCCCTACGCAAGTTTGATTTTTCAGTGGACAAAAGTAAAATTGGGCTACAAGCCAACCCACTTGTTTTGCAACATAATAAACCAAGATAAGCATAAATGTGTGTGACGTAGACCTAAAAAGGTGATGACATCATATTGTTTTAGGGATCAAAATGCTCCATCAAGGCAAAGACAAGGCTCAAAAATGTCTTCAAGTATCATGATCATCCTCTATCTCAAGGAAATCCCCATATCACACATCAAAGCAGCTCCAAGGGTCGAAAAGCCAGTTGTGCGTGCTAGACATCATCTCCATGGGTTGCAAGTGAGAAATGTGGTGCCTCGTATCTCTAGAGTTAGGGGTGCATCGGGTGCAACAACACCTCCTCAATCATATCAAGAATAACCATCCTACATTGAGCCCTGGATCATGGCATGCCCATCAGGTAGAGTGAAGGCCAACTTGGGGGCATATTTTGTCCATTGGTACCTCACCAAAGATCCTCCATGCTAGGCAAGAGAACCCCAATGTTCTAGCTCCTTGGGCTACTCTTGGTTGCATAGTAATTGCCCAATTAATCAAAAGGCCTAACGCTCTACCAAAAGTGGGAAACATTGCATCTGTTATGTCATCATGCTCTCTAGAATGTAGGATATGGCCACGGAATTATGTGGAGTGGCTTGCCCTTAAGACCTCTAATGCTTTGGATAACCTGTCAAAATCAACTCAAATTCAAGTGAAAGCAGCCACTCATTAGAGACTAAGATACTAAATGTATCTAAGTGGACCATACTGAAGCGTTTAGGGCATATTAATACTTCAAATTGGGAGCACTTTGAATTATTTTACTAGACCAAGTCCATTAAAGGTGTTCCCTACCTTTGTAGGGGTGGCTAAGTATTCAACCCTATAGGTCCTTCTAGCCCTCAAGGGGAGGTGGCATTTCTAAGGTTAACCATTCAATCAATAGACATTGGTGTAAATAAGTGACAATGGAAAGGAAGAACATTCATGGCCAAGTGCCATGGTTAGGAGACAGCTAATGAGAGTCCACATCTTGAGTGTATAGATGTAATTGAGGGAGCAATCATGGATGCTTGAGTTACCTTGATTGTCCTTCTTTTCACATCCCTTTGGTGCACCTTTCACTTCTTTTTTATAATGATTTGTCTTTTGGTGCATAGCTTAAGGTGCAAAGCTTGATTTTTATAATATAGCGTTTAATTTACCCCTTGAGATGTGGTGGTTTGTCACTAATTAGGGTTGGGACATGCAAGGGTTCCTTTTGATGAGATGGAGTATCAAGTACTTTAGAACTGGGTGATGGCTAATGAGCAGGGTGGAGATCATGCTTGGCTTTTGCCCACGCGCTAAATTATGTCTTGACCATCTTTTGCATTTTTATCTTATTTTCTTTCATTGTGGCCATATTATGGATTTCCATCCTTTTAGCTGCATCAACCTCCAGGGTAATGTGTTTTGGCCCTACTCAAATATGTAGATAAGAGAGCACCAAATCCCAATGAACCAATGGCAGTTGAACCCGAAGAATAGAGATAGTATCAAGGGCTTATAATGTGCTGTGGAAGGTGTTATGTACGGTAAAGGGATAATGGACAAGCTATTTCAAATCTAGGTCTTCCAAGTAGTGCCCCTCGTAGAACCCTAAGTCCTTAGGGGAAGTTCTATTGGACTAGGGATAAAAATTAACCCCTTTGGTAAAGTGATTTTTTTTTTTTATAGCTGATATTGGTAATCATGTAGATCACCCCTTTCTCCATACTAAATGCCCAAAACACTAAGTAAAAGCACCAAATTGCAAAATGATCAAAGTACTTGTTGAGTGGTATCCCATCATTCAAGAGGAGTGCTAGACAGTGACAGGTATAGTTACTGGTGCAGATGGTGGAGGAGCTGACATATCATCATCGTCAAGCTAATGTGTAGGGTTGTTCGCTGGTCAGATATCCAAAATAGGAGAACATTTTTTCTGCTAGGGTTACCCATTTTGGTGGGTAACACCTCTCTATTTTTATTTTATGCGCTAGAATAGTGTAGTAAGGCTGAGATGAATGGAATTGAGGAACTGAACTATTTTCTATTCTTTTAGAATAACATATGCAAAAATGTGAATCATGGAGCTAGATCCTCTAAAATAAGAACAAATACAACCTTGTCAACCTCTCTTTTGTTCAAAATTTTCCTTTTCTTCATATTTCCATTGGACCCTATGTGATTTAAGTTATCTCTTTAGCCAATATATCCCTTGAAGAGTGGGAAGTAGGCTAGGTCACACATTATTTTGTTATAATTTTGGTGACTATGCCATTTTTCTATGATGAGTGTCAATTTAGTTCATCATTTTGATGGCTCCTTTTGGGTTGAAGCCATTGTTAGTGAATTGGAAAACCCCCCTTTACACGTTTTCTCTTTCTTTCATGGGATATTTCTTATCCTAGCCTATATTTTGACCTTCTAAATTCTTTCATTGGTGCTTTGTTAGCTTTTTAGGTTATTCGAGAAGTGTTTTCACATAGTTAGGAGAGTGCTAGGTCTTCTAGTCCATAGGAGATGCTTGATGGACATATGGATGGTTTAGTTTGGGTGGATGATTGACCTTGTTTAGAGTGCTAGCATAATTCATTTACCTAGGAAGTCGTTATCCTAATCAACATTATGACTAGCCCTTTGGGTGCACACAATGGGGAGGCCATTTGCTTGATTACAAGAGATACCTACCTTGAAGGAGTAGTTCTAGGCACCTAGCCCTATGGAGTTTGGACACTTGACTTGAGTACGCTTGGATCGAGGTGCATACTGCATAGAGGTTGAGCATGGACCTAGACACATATGTTGAGAAGCATTGACACATAATAACCACCTTGACACACATGGTGAGGCGTGTTGGGCAGAAAAGGGCATGTGATACATAACTAGAGGAGGAATGCCTTAAATGAGGACACTTGGAGAGTGAAACACCATGAAAGAGGGAGTGGTGTTGGTTTAGAAATATGTTGGAAAGTGCCCCATCTTAGAGGAAGGGGCTTTGAGACCAAGGAGGATCATGCTTGGATTGTGTACTATTATCGCTCAAACTAGTAGGGGACCTAAAGGGAATCCCTAAAGGGCAAATGCTAGGCTAAGGGCAACAAATGGAGTCTTAGTCTGCTGTCACCTCAGCTAAGGCTCCCTTCTATTTAGAGAATTTCGTACTTACATGCAGTAGAGTATATCCAACCATTCACAAATGACAATAGAGAAGCTCCAAGAGAAGATAGACCAACAACCATACATCAAAATTCATCCATAAAAGCTCCAATTCATCCTTCAGAAAAAAGTGTGAAATTCTCTAAAGAAGAGAGAGATCCAATCCAAAGTGATAATGAGAAATGAACTCACCTCAATTGTATTTATACACAACTTAGGAGTTCGAATTAGCCTCCTTCATTTACATAAGCCCTAAAAATAAAATAATGTTCTAATAATACAACGTTTGGTGACAAGCCCACCAAACTAGCTCATAAATGAAAAGATAAGCCTCTCAAGATGTCAAATAATAATCTATGCATGTTGTAGGGCCCTATAAGGGGCCTAACGAGGTGCATGGGTGCCATAATGAAGAGAAGGACCCTCAAAAGCAATGGGAAAGAGGTTGGACCCTTGTAATAACCTGTTGTGCTCTAAATAACCTCTGGGGGCACACAACTGTCCTCATGTGTCTCCAAACAAACTGAAGATACCTGTAGGTTGTCCTGAAGGGCTAGGATAATGGTGTGGGTGATGCCACATCATCGTAGAAGTCCTGGATCATCTCCCAAGTGTATGGTGTAGATCTCGGCCTAGCTTGGCATGATGGATCAAGTGCATTCTCCTCGTCCCATAAGTGAACCACAAGCAATCTCTGAATGGCTGTGGGATCCATGCATTGTAATCTTTTGTTGTTGAGGCGCATGGCTTTCAACGCTTGCCTTACATGTGCCAATGTAGCCCTCTGGAGGATTAGGATCCCGTATAGGGAGACCAAACCCAAGATGGAAACCATCTGCAATCCTGCATAAGATCCAATGCGTCCCCTAGCCTTCCAGTACAACAAGTCATTAGAGAAATTGAGTAAATGAGCCTACCTAATCATGGACCACAATTGTGGACGTCATAATGGCTTGTCCTTCCATAATGGCCTTCGAGATGTGCCAATGCCTCCTAATTCCAAATAGGGTTAACCAATAATCCTATTAGGTGGTTTCTGCTTCTAAATGGGATAATATAGTCAAGGTACATCCTTCAAGAGGTGTTGCCACGTGATAGATAGGTGAATGAAGTAGGGAATTAGAAGGGGCAGCCCTGGGTCACATGTTGGGGTACAAGGATAGCTAATAAGAGGGAAGCACTTTTGGGCTTATAATGTGTAGAAGGGAGTAATCGTGGTACATGAGGTGCCACAACCTTGATTTTTCCACCGTACTTTAACACCTTTTGCCTTTTTTTATTTTCTCTAATTAACTGCTCGGGGCTCAAGGGGTCAGAGCATGATGTATACGATATTATAGTAAATTCCCCATATTAAGGTGGGGCAGTTCATTGCCCACCAGGGTTCAGGACAATCATGGGTTCCTATATGATGAAGGAGGCTCATAGAAGATGTAGGAACTAGGCTGATGGCCATGATAATCAGGTAGAGCTCATGTATTGGCTTTTTCCCACGTGCTAAATGCTTTTGTCTTGACCATCTTTTGCATTTTCCTACAGGGTCTACCCCCCTTAGCCGCGGGAGACAGGCTTAAATGGAGGGATCGGGGATTAGAGTGACAGCCCCTGGTCTGAGCGTTGTCGTGACAATCTGTGCGACAACAGGTACATCAAAAAATATCCTCCATGCTAGGCAAGAGAAGCCCAATGTTCTAGCTCCTCGGGTTGCTCTGGGATGGAAATTACTTGGCCAAGTCATCAAAAGGCCTAACGCTCTCCCAAAAGTGGGCAACATTGTATCTGTTATGTCATCATGCTCTCTAGAATGTAGGATATGGCTCGGGAATTATGTGGAGTGGGGTGCCCTCAAGACCTCTAGTGCTTTGGATAACCTGTCAAAATCTACTCAAAGTCAAGTGAAAGCAACCACTCATTAGAGACTAAGTTCATATATGCATCTATGTTGACCATACTGAAGCGTTTAGGGCCATATTAATACTTTAAACTGGGATCACCTTGAAATATTTTACTAGACCAAGTCCATTAAAGGTGTTCCCTACATTTGTAGGGGTGGCTAAGTATTCAACCCTATTAGGTGCTTCTAGCCCCCAAGGGGAGGTGGCATTTCTAAGGTTAATCATTCAATCAATAGGCATTTGTGTAAATAAGTGACAATGGAAAGGAAAAGCATTCATGGCCAAGTGCCATGGTCAGGAGACCAACTAATGAGTGTACACATCTTGAGTGTATAGATGTAATGGAGGGAGCAATCATGGATGCATGAGTTACCTTGCTTCTCCTTCTCTTCCCACCCCTTTTGTTCACCCTTTACTTTTTTTTTATAATGATATGTGTTTTGGTGCATAGCTCAAGGGTCAAAGCTTGATTTTTATAATATAGCATTTAATTTACCCCTTAAGATGTGGTGGTTTGTCACTAATTAGGGTTGGGACATGTAAGGGTTCATTTTGATGAGATGGAGCATCAAGTACTTTGGAACTGGGTGATGGCTAATGAGGAGGGTGGAGATCATATGCTTGGCTTTTGCCCACACGCTAAATTATGTCTCGACCATCTTTTGCATTTTGTTCTTATTTTCGTTCATTATGGCCATATTATGCTTTTTCATTCTTTTAGCTGCATCAACCTCTAGGGCAATATTTTTTGGCCCTACTCAAATATGTAGATAAGAGATCACCAAATCCATATGAACCAACGACAATTGAACCTGAAGAATAGAGATAGTATCAAGGGCTTATAATGTGTTGTGGAAGGTGTTATGTATGGTAAAGGGAGAATGAACACGCTATTTGAAAACTAGGTCTTCCAAGTAGTGCACCTCCTACAAGCCTAAGTCCTTAGGGGAAGTCCCATTGGACTAGGGATAAAAATTAACCCCCTTGGTAAAGTGAGAAAACAAATTTATAGCCGATATCTGTCAATCATCTAGATCACCCCTTTCTCCATACTAAATGCACAAAACATGAAGTAAAAGCAGTGAATTGCAAAATGGTCAAAGTACTTCTTGAGTGGTATCCCATCATTCAAGAGGAGTGCTGGATAGTGACAGGTATAGTTACTGGTGCAGATGGTGGAGGAGTTGGCATATCATCATCGTCAAGCTAATGTGTAGGGTTGTTTGCTGGTCAGATATCCAAAATGGGAGAACATTTTATCTGCTAGGGTTACCCATTTTGGTGGGTAACACCTTTCCTCTATTCTTATTTTATGCGCTAGAATAGTGTAATAAGGCTCACATGAATGAAGTGAACTATTTTCTATTCTTTTAGAATCACATATGCAAAAATGTGAAGCATGTAGCTAGATCCTCTAGAACAAGAACAAATACAACCCTTTCAACCTCTATTTTTGGCCAAAATTTTCCCTTTCTTCATATTTCCATTGGACCCTGAATGATTTAAGTTATCTCTTTAGCCAAGATATCCCTTGAAGAGAGGGAAGTAGCTTAGGTCACACATTATTTTGTTATAATTTTGGTGACTATGTCATTTCTCTATGATGAGTGTCAATTTAGTTCATCCTTTTGATGACTCCGTTTGGGTTGAAGCCATTGTTAGTGAATTGGAAGTACTCTTCCTTGGGAAACCCCCCCCTAACCCCTTTTCTCTTTATTTCATGGGATATTTCTTATCCTTGCCTATCTTTTGACCTTATAAATTCTTTCATTGGTGCTTTGTTAGCTATTGGGGTTATTCCAAAAGTGTTTTCACATAGCTAGGAGATTGCTAGGTCTCCTAGTCCATAGGAGATGCTTGATGGACATATGCATGGCTTGATTTGGTTCGATGATTGACCTTGTTTAGAGTGCTAGCATGATGCATTTACCTAGGAGGTTTTTATCGTAGTCAACATTATGAATAGCCCATTTGGTGCACACAATGGGGAGGTCATTTGCTTGATTATGAGAGATACCTAGCTTGAAGGAGGAGTTCTAGGCACCTAGCCCTATGGAGTTGGACACTTAACTTGAGGACGCTTGGGTCGAGGAGCATACTTCATAGAGGTTGAGCATGGACCTAGACACATATGTTGAGAAGCATTGGCACATAATAACCACCTTGATACACATGTTGAGGCGTGTTGGGCAGAAAAGCGCATGTGATACATAACTATAGGAGGAATATCTTAAATGAGGACACTTGGAGAGAGTGTACCATCTTAGAGGAGGTGGCATTGAGCAGAAGGAGGATCATGCTTGGATTGTGTACTATTACCGCTCAAAATAGCAGGGGACCTAAAGGGAATCCCTAAAGGGCAAATGCTAGGCCAACAGTAACAAATGGAGTCTTAGTCCACTATCAGCTTAGTTAAGACTCCCTTCTATTTACGGAATTTCACAGATCGGAGGAGACTTGGTATGTGTGGGGTCACTAATGAAGGATAAGGCAATGGATATGAGTGACCCGGATATCACTTTCCTAGAATTTGAAGGATACAGATTGCTTGCTTTGTAATCAAGGTACTAGGTAATCTAGGGAAAGGAGGAGAGGATTTGAGGGTTAGGCTTATGGGATAAGGCTTGTGAAGGAGTTTCCCAATCCCTAAAATCCTTGTTAGATATTGGTATCTCGGATGGTTCTTGAAGTATGGTGTTTCAAGGGAGTGGGACCACACGGGGCCAAGTGGACCCTGTTTAGGGTATGAGGAAGGAATGTAGCAAGCAATGATATTCTTACCCTAGACAAAGTGGGGAGAGGATCTAAGAAAATATAATTGCTCAAGATGTTGGTTTGACCCTAGGAAGTGCTAGCCTTGGGGAAGGCAAGATAAGTTTTGGTCTCGGAGCTAGGGCTTGGCTTTTCTCCCAACTCCAACGTCGGAATGTCTTCGAATTTGGAGGAAGGCTAGAGGAAAGGCCAGGGCAAGAGACCCTAGGAGATCGAATTTGTTTAGTGGCTAACTTGTCAGGAAATTGATGCCCTATGCACCCCAATGAGACTAGACTTGGGAAAAGGTGAAAGAGTAAGAGTTTTGGTGACCGCCCTTGGCAGATTAGTGCCTTAATCCTTGGGAGAATTTAGTTTATGTTGATTATGTGTAATATTTCTTGGTTCTCACTCAAGGAGGCCTCAAAATTACTTCACAAACCCTCTAGGTCAAGTGAAAGCAATGTTGCAACTTTTATACTTCAAATGAACAAGAGGAATTGCTTATCGAGGTCCAATTTTAACCCTAGGATATTTCGCTCACACTACATGGCCCGTACATGGAGAGAACGTTATAATAGAGACAATTCCATAATATTAAGCAATAGTTGCATGCAACAATTAGCCTTAAAACATCTAAAATCCCAGTCCAACACATATGACAAAAAGTAACAAGAATAACATCAAAATTCTGTACTTACATGCAATAGAGTATATCCAACCATTCAGAAATGACAATAGAGAAGCTCCAAGAGAAGATAGACCAACAACCATACATCAAAATTCATCCATAAAAGCTCCAATTCATCCTCCAGAAAAAAGTGCGAAATACTCTAAAGAAGAGAGGGATCCAATCCAAAGGGATGATGAGAAATGATCTCACCTAACTTGTATTTATATACAACTTAGGATTTCGAATTAGCCTCCTTGGCTTACATAAGCCCTAAAAATAAAATAATGTTCTAATAATACAACATTTGGTGATAAGCCCACCAAACTAGCTCATAAATGAAAAGATAAGCCTCTCAAGAGGTCAAATAATGATTTATGCATGTCTTAGGGTCCTCTAAGAGGTCTAATGAGGTCCATGGGTGCCATAATGAAGAGAAGGACCCTCAAAAGCAATGGGCAAGGGGTTGGCCCCTTGTAATAACCTGTGGTGCTCTAAATAACATCTGGGGGAACACAAGAGTCCTCATGGGTGTCCAAACATATCGAAGATACCTATAGGCTGGATTTAATGGCTAGGATGTTGGTGTGGGTTAGGCCACATCATTATGGGAGTCTTGGACCATCTCCCAAGTGTATGGTGTAGATATGGGGTTGACTGGTCATTATGGATCAAGTGCATCCTCCTCGTCCTATAAGTGAACCACAAGCAATCTCTAAATGGCTGTGGGTATCCATGGATTGTAATCTTCTCCCGTGGGGGTCCATGGCTCTCAACGCTCGCCCTACATGTGCCAATGTAGCCATCTGGAGGATTAAGACGCCGTATAGGGACACCAAACCCAAGATCGAAACCATCTGCAATCCTGCATAAGATCCAATGCGTCCCCTAGCCTTCTAGTACAACAAGTCATTAGACCACAGGTGGGGACTTCATAATGCCCTGCCCTTCCATAATGGGCTTCGAGATGTGCCAGTGCCTCCTAATTCCAAATGGCATTAACAAATAATCCTATTGGGTGGTTTCTACTTCTAAAGGGGTTAATATAGGCAAGGTACATCATCCAAGAGGTGGTGGCACGTGACACATAGGTGAATGAAGTAGGGAATGAAAAGGGAAAAGCCTAGGTGACATGTTGGGGTATAAGGGTAGCTAATAAGAGGGAAGCCCACACTTGGGTTTATAATGTGTAGGAGGGAGCAATCATAGTACATGAGGTGCCCTGAGATTGATATTTCTACCCTCCTTTAATACCTTTTGCCTTTTTGTGATTTTTCTTTGATTAACTGCTCGGGGCTCAAGGGGTTAGAGCATGATGTATAAGATATAGCAGTGAATTCCCCCTTCTAAGGTGGGGCGGTTCATTGCCCACCAAGGGTCGGGACAATCATGGGTTCCTATATGATGAGGGAGGATCATAGAACCTATAGGAACCAGGCTGATGGCCATGATAATGGGGTAGAGCTCATGTATTGGTTTTTTCCCACGTTCTAAATGCTTTTGTCCTGACCATCTTTTGCATTTTGTGGTACTTTTCTTGTTGAATGTGGCCATATATGCTTTTAACTTTCTTTTCAACTGCATCAACCTTCGGGCTTCATTCCAGTCCATGACCGAACGTGTGGGCAAGGGGAAGGGGCGAGCTAACCCTATGTGGACTCGATGGAGGGATGTCGACCTAGGTGGGAGAAAAGAGGGATGGGGTGATAATGAATGGAAAGAGGGTAATATAAGCGGATACGGGAGCGGGACCACGCAACCAAAATCAAGGTTTCTCGTCAAATACCATCCCTGAAACCAAATGATCAGTAAAAGAGATCCCACGGGACTAGAATCCAAGGTTAATTACTAAAAAGGGTGTAGGGGATAGAAGCACAGACCCAACCCATCCTTTCTGCTGAATCCGCCCATTAATCCATGCCCAGAATGTCCATGACAAGCAAACTACAATACTCAATTTCAAAATGACATGGCATACCTTTAGATTCAGGAGGCCCACCTTCAAACATACGATCATGGCAGATGGTCAAGGGACCACATGGCTGGCTTAGGTGGCAGAGAAATGGCGCAATGATCTAGATGATGGCTGCAAGGGGCTGCTTGCTACCGACCGAGGACCATCTCAGAGAAAACTTTTCTCCTAGGGATATTACCCACAAAATGGTGGGAAACATGTACCAAATTGGGTTTTTGTAGAACCAAAGTATGACAATTGTTATCCTTGTATTGTGTATACTATAGTGCTCAATGTGGGTTTGCCTTGTTGGTTACTTGTATGGACTTAGTTCATATTTTATGTTTTCCTCCCTTGCCTATTTTATATAAAGAGGAGGGTGTTAAATAAACATGATGGTATACTAACTTAGAAAATAAAATGCAACAGAAGTAAACTAGGGAAATCAATCACATTACAACATCAAATTGTTACCAACGCAATCTTCTTTCATATTAATTCCCTCCCCTAAATTTGGGCTTAGGCCCATAGAGAATATATAGAAAATTACAACTATTGGGAACTTGGAACTCGACCCTACTACGAAAAATGGGCCTGAAGGAAATGGGCCTGCAGAAATTTGCACTACTGAAAAACTCAACCTCAAGAAAATATAGCCTCCCTTACCAGCAATTTGGCCCCTCTTTTCCCTCGTATGACCCTTGCGCACTTAAGAAATTTGGCTTGTGTATATTTTGGCCCTCCTATTCATCTGACCTGGCCTCTCTCTGCCCTCAACTTGGATTACCCTAAAATTTCTTTTGAAATTCCCTATTGCAATCCTTCTTACTTCTCTTCAGTCTAAATTAGCCTCTTTCTCTTAAGAAAACCGCTTCCTGAACAATTGTTGTGTCTTCACCTTTCCCTTAGTCTTATTCTATAATTTCGTTAAGACAATCACTAACCCTAATCTCCTAAGTGATCAATGGCTAGAATTAAATCCTAATCCTCAATTGAGATTATATTCTAAGTCACTTAAATAATTTAGTTATTTATCCTTAGAAATCAAATAAAGACAAAATGAAAAAAGTGATTCTCTATTTATATGAGGTCTACTTTTTCTAATTTCTAATTAAAAGCCCCTACACAAGTTTGATTTTTCAGTCGACAAAAGTAAAATTGGGTTACAAGCCAACATATTATGCCAAGATAAGCATAAATGTGTGTGATGTAGACCTAAAAAGGTGGTGACTTCATATTGTTTTAGGGATCAAAATACTCCATCAAGGCAAAGACAAGGCTCAAAAATGTTTTCAAGCATCATGATCATCCTCCATCCCAGGGAAATCCCCAAATCACACATCAAAGCAGCTCCAAGTGTCGAAAATCTAGTTGTGGGCGCCAGATATCATCTCCATGGGTTTCAAGTGAGAAATGTGGTGCGTCGTATCTCTAGCGTTAGGGCTCCATCGGGTGCAACAAGACCTCCTCAATTATACCAAGAATACCATCCTCCTTTGAGCCCTGGCTCATGGCATGCCCATCAAGTAGACTGAAGGCCAACTTGGGGGCATGTTTTGTAAATTGGTACATCACCAAAGATCCTCCATGCTAGGCAAGAGAAGCCCAATGTTGTAGCTCCTTGGGCTGCTCCGGGATGCAAATTAGTTGCCCAAGTCATCAAAAGGCCTAACACTCTGCCAAAAGTGGGCAGCATTGCATCTGTTATGTCATCATGCTCTCTAGAATGTAGGATATGGCTTGGGAATTATGTGGAGTGGGGTGCCCTCAAGAGTCAAGACCTCTAATGCTTTGGATAACCTGTCAAAATCAACTCAAAGTCAAGTGAAAGCAACCATTCATTAGAGGCTCAGATCATAAATGCATCTAAGTGGACCATACTGAAGCGTTTAGGGCCATATTAATACATGAAACTGGGATCAGCCTGAAATATTTTACTAGACCAAGTCCATTAAAGGATTTCCGTACTTTTGTAGGGGTGGATAAGTATTGAACACTATTAGGTGCTTCTAGCCCCCAAGGGAAGGTAACATTTCTAAGGTTAACCATTCAATCAATAGGCATTGGTGTAAATAAGTGACAATTGAAAGGAAGAAAATTCATGGCCAAGTGCCATGGTCAGGAGACCAACTAATAAGAGTCCACATCTTGAGTGTATAAATGTAATGGAAGGAGCAGTCATGGATGCATGAGTTACCTTGCTTGTCCTTCTTTTCCCACCCCTTTAGTGCACCTTTTACTTTTTTTTATAATGATATGTGTTTTGGTGCATAACTCAAAGGTCAAAGCTTGATTTTTATAATATAAAATTTAATTTACCCCTTAAGATGTGGTGGTTTGTCACTAATTAGGGTTGGGACATGCAAGGGTTCCTTTTAATGAGATGGTGCATCAAGTACTTTGGAACTGGGTGATGGCAATGAGGAGGGTGGAAATCATGCTTGGCTTTTTCCCACGCGCTAAATTATATGTTGACTATCTTTTGCAGTTAGATCTTATTTTCTTTCACTGTGGCCATATTATCCCTTTTCATTCTTTTAGCTACATCAACCTCTAGGGCAATGTTTTTTGGCCCTACTCAAATATGTAGATAAGAGAGCACGAAATCCCAATGAAGCAATGGTAGTTGAACCTGAAGAATAGAGATAGTATCAAGGGCTTATAATGTGTTGTGGAAGGTGTTATGTATGGCAAAGGGGAATAGACACACTATTTCAAATCTAGGTCTTCCAAGTAGTGCTCCTCCTAGAACCTAAGTCCTTAGGGGAAGTCCCATTGGACTAGGGATAGAAATTAACCCCCTTGGTAAAGTGAGAAAACAAATTTATGGCCGAACCGATCAATCATCTAGATCACCCCTTTCTCCATACTAAATGCCCAAAACACTAAGTAAAAGCACCAAATTGCAAAATGATCAAAGTACTTGTTGAGTGGTATCCCATCATTCAAGAGGAGTGCTGGATAGTGACAGGTATAGTTATTGGTGCAAATGGTGGAGGAGCTGACATATCATCATCGTCAAGCTAATGTGTAGGGCAGTTGGCTAGTCAGATATCCAAAATAGGAGAACATTTTTTCTGCTAGGGTTACCCATTTTGGTGGGTAACACCTCTCCTCTATTTTTATTTTATGCGCTAGAATAGTGTAATAAGGCTGAGATGAATGGAATTGAGGAAGTGAACTATTTTCTGTTCTTTTAGAATCACATATGCAAAAATGTGAAGCATGTAGCTAGATCCTCTAAAACAAGAACAAATACAACCTTGTCAACCTCTCTTTTTGCCCAAAATTTTCCTTTTCTTAATATTTCCATTGGACCTTGAGTGATTTAAGTTATCTGTTTAGCCAAGATATCCCTTGAAGTGTGGGAAGTAGGTTAGGTCACACGTTATTTTGTTATAATTTTGGTGACCATGTCGTTTCTCTATGATGAGTGTCAATTTAGTTTATCCTTTTGATGGCTCCTTTTGGGTTGAAGCCATTGTTAGTGAATTGGAATTACTCTTCTACCACTTTTCTCTTTCTTTCATGGGAGATTTCTTATCCTCGTCTATCTTTTGACCTTCTAAATTCTTTCATTGGTGCTTTGTTAGCTTTTAGGGTTATTCCAAAAGTGTTTTCACACAGCTAGGAGAGTGCTAGGTCTCCCAGTCCATAAGAGATGCTTGATGGACATATGGATGGCTTATTTTGTGTGCATGATTGACCTTGTTTAGAGTGCTAGAATGATGCATTTACCTAGGAGGTTGTTATCCTAATCAACATTATGACTAGTCCATTGGGTGCACGCAATGGGGAGGTCATTTGCTGGATTACGAAAGATAGCTATATCGAAGGAGGAGTTTTAGGCACCTAGGCCTATGGAGTTTGCACTTGAGGATGCTTGGGTCGAGGAGCATACTTCATAAAGGTTGAGCATGGACCTAGACTCATGTTGAGAAGCATTGGCACATAATAACCACCTTGACACACATGTTGTGGCATGTTGGGCAGAAAAGGGCATGTGATACATAACTAGGGGAGGAATGCCTTGAATGAGGACACTTGGAGAATGAAACATCATGTGAGATGGAGTGGTGTTGGTCTAGCAATGTGTTGGAGAGTGTACCATCTTAGAGCGGGAGGCATTGAGCCCGGGGAGGATCATGCATGGATTGTGTACTGCTATCTCTCAAACTAGCAGGGGACCTAAAGGGAATCCCTAAAGGGAAAATGCTAGGCCAAGGGCAACAAATGTAGTCTTAGTCCACTATCACCTCAGCTAAGGCTCCCTTCTATTTAGAGAATTTCACCGATGGGAGGAGACTCGGTATGTGTGGGGTCACTAATGAAAGATAAGTCAATGGATATGAGTGAACCGAATATCCCTTTCCTAGAATTTGAAGGATAAAGATTGCTTGCTTTGTAAGCAAGGTACTAGGTAATCTAGGGAAAGGAGGAGAGGGTTTGAGGGTTAGGTTTATGGGATAAGACTTGTGATAGAGTTTCCCAGTCCCTAAAATCCTTGTTAGAATTGGTATCTTGGATGGTTCTTGAAGGATGGTCTTTGAAAGGAGTGGGACCACAAGGGGCCAAGTGGACCCGGTCTAGGGTATGAGGAAGGAATGTAGAAACCAATGATATTCTTACCCTAGACAAGGTGAGAGAGTATCAAAGAAAATATAATTGCTCAAGATGTTGTTTTGAACTTGGGAAGTGCTAGCCTTGGGGATGGCAGGGCAAGTTTTGCTCTGGGAGCTAGGGCTTGGCTTTTGTCCCAACTCCATCATCGGAATGTCTACAAATTTGGAGGAGCGCTAGAGGAAAGGCCAAAATAGGAGACCCTAGGAGATCGAATTTTTTTAGTGTCTAACTTGTTAGGAAATTGATGCCCTACGCACCCCAATGGGACTAGACTTGGGAAAGGTGAAAGAATAAGAGTTTTGGTGACCACCCTGGGCAGATCAGTGCCTTAATCCTTGGCAGAATGCAGTCTATGTTGATTATGTGTAATATTTCTTGGTTCCTAATCAAGGAACCTCAAAATTACTTCACAAACTCTCTAGGTCAAGTGAAAGCAATCTTGCTGCTTTTATATTTCAAATGGACAAGAGGAATTGCTTATCCAGATCAAATTTTAGCCCTAGGATATTTCGCTCACACTACACGACCCATACATGGAGAAAACATTTAATAGAGACAATTCCACAATATTAAGCAATTACTGCATGCAACAATTAGCCCTAAAACAACTAAAATCCTAGTCCAGCATATATGACAAAAAGTAACAAGAATAACATCAAAATTTCGTACTTACTTGCAGTAGAGTATATCCAACCATTCACAAATGACAATAGAGAAGCTCCAAGAGAAGGTAGACCAACAACTATACATCAAAATTCATCCATAAAATCTCCTATTCATCCTCCAGGAAAAAGTGTGAAATTCTCTAAAGAAGAGAGAGATGCAATCGAAAGTGATGATGAGAAATGATCTCACCTCACTTGTATTTATACACAACTTAGGAGTTCGAGTTAGCATCATTGGCTTACATAAGCCTTACTGAAGAAACTCAACCTCAAGGAAATTAAGCCTCCCTCAACAACGATTTGGCCCCTTTCTTTTCCCTCATATGACCCTTCCGCACTAAAGAAATTTGGTCGCTGTATATTTTGGCCCTCCTATTCATCTGACTTGGCCTCTCTCTGTCCTCATTTTGGATTCCCCTGAAATTCCCTGTTGCAATTCTTGTTATTTCTCTTCAATCTAAATTAGCCTCTTTCTCTTAAGAAAAACACTTCCTTAGCAATTGTTGTGTCTTCACCTTTCCCTTAGGCTTATTTTATCAAAATCACTAACTCTAATCTCCTAAGTTTTCAATGGCTAGAATTAAATCCTAATCCTCAATTTAGATTATATTTTCAGTCACTTAAATAATTTAATTATTTGTCCTTAGAAATCAAATAAAAACAAAATGAAAATTGTGATTCTCTATTTATATGAGGTCAACTTCTTCTAATTTCTAATTAAAAGCCCCTACGCAAATTTGATTTTTCAGTGGACAAAAGTAAAATTGGGTTACAAGCCAACCCACTAGCTTTATAAGATAATATGGCAAGATAAGCATAAATGTGTGTGACGTAGACCTAAAAAGGTGATGACTTCATATTGTTTTAGGGATCAAAATGCTCCATCAAGGCAAAGACAAGGCTCAAAAATGTCTTCAAGCATCATGGTCATCCTCCACCTTAGGGAAATCCCGAAATCCCACGTCAAAGTAGTTCCATGGGTCGAAAATCAAGCTGTGGGTACCAGACATCATCTCCATGGGTTTCTGGTGAGAAATGTGGTGCCTCGTATCCCTAGCGTTAGGGCTCCATTGGGTGCAACAAGACCTTGTTAATCATACCAAGAATAACCATCCTCCTTTGAGCCTTGGATCATGGCATGCCCATCAAGTAGAGTGAAGGCGAACTTGGGGGCATGTTTTGTCCATTGGAACATCACCAAAGATCATCCATGCTAGGCAAGAGTAGCCCAATGTTCTAGCTCCTTGCGCTGCTCTGGGATGCAAATTAATTGCCCAAGTCATCAAAAGGCATAAGGTTCTGCCAAAAGTGGGCAACATTGCATCTGTTATCTCATCATGCTCTTTAGAATGTAGGATATGGCCTGGGAATTATGTGGAGTGGGGTGCCCTCAAGACCTCTAATGCTTTGGATAACATGTCAAAATCAACTCAAATTCAAGTGAAAGCAACCAATCGTTAGAAACTAAGATCATAAATGCATCTAAGTGGACCATACTGAAGCGTTTAGGGGATATTAATACTTCAAACTAGGATCACCTTGAAATATTTTACTAGACTAAGTCCATTAAAGGTGTTCACTACCTTTGTAGGGTTGGCTAAGTATTGAACCCTATTAGGTGCTTCTAGCCCGCAAGGGGAGGTGGCATTTCTAAGGTTAACCATTCAATCAATAGGCGTTGGTGTAAATAAGTGACAATGGAAAGGAAGAACATTCATGGACAAGTGCCATAGTCAGGAGACCAACTAATGAGAGTCCACATCTTGAGTGTATAGATGTAATGGAGGGAGCAATCATGGATGCAAGAGTTACCTTGCTTGTCCTACTTTTCCAACCCCTTTGGTGCACCTTTTACTTTTTTTTATAGTGATTTGTGTTTTGGTGCATAGCTGAATGGTCAAAGCTTGATTTTTATAATATAGCATTTAATTTACCCCTTAAGATGTGGTGGTATGCCACTAATTAGGGTTGGGACATGCAAGGGTTCCTTTAGATGAGATGGAGCATCAAATACTTTGGAACTGGGTGAGGGCTAATGAGGAGGTTGGAGATAATGCTTAGCTTTTGCCCATGCACTAAATTATGTCTCGATCATCTTTTGCATTTTGATCTTATTTTCTTTCATTGTGGCCATATTAAGCCTTTCCATTCTTTTAGCTGCATCAACCTGCAGGGCAACGTTTTTTGGCCCAACTCAAATATGTAGATAAGACAGCACCAAATCTGAATGAAGCAATGGCAGTTGAACCCAAAGAATAGAGATAGTATCAAGGGCTTATAATATGTTGTGGAAGGTGTTATGTATGGCAAAGGGAGAATGGACACTCTATTTCAAATCTAGATCTTCCAAGTAGTGCCCCTCGTAGAACCCTAAGTCCTTAGGGGAAGTCCCATTGGACTAGGGATAAAAATTAACCCCCTTAGTAAAGTGAGAAAGCAAATATATAGCCGATATCACTCAATCATCTAGATCACCCCTTTCTCCGTACTAAATGCCCAAAACACTAAGTAAAGCACCAAATTGCAAAATGATCAAAGTACTTGTTGAGTGGTATCCCATTGTTCAAGAGGAGTGTTGGATAGTGACAGGTATAGTTACTGGTGCAGATGGTGGAGGAGCTGACATATCATCATCGTCAAGCTAATGTGTAGGGCTGTTGGATGGTCGGATATCCAAAAGAGGAGAATATTTTTTTCTGATAGGGTTTCCCATTTTGGTGGGTAACACCTCTCTTCTATTTTTATTTTATGCGCTAGAATAGTGTAATGACATTGACATGAATGGAATTGAGGAAGTGGACTATTTTTTGTTCTTTTAGAATCACATATGCAAAAAGGTGAAGCATGTAGCTAGATCCTCTAAAACAAGAACAAATACAACCTTGTCAAGCTCTCTTTTTGGCCAAAAGTTTCCTTTTCTTCATATTTCCACGGGACCTTGAGTGATTTAAGTTATCTCTTTAGCCAAGATATCCCTTGAAGTGTGAGAAGTAGGTTAGGTCACATGTTATTTTGTTATAATTTTGGTGACTATGTCATTTCTCTATGATGAGTGTCAATTTAGTTCATCCTTTTGATGGTTCCTTTTGGGTTGAAGCCATTGTTGGTGAATTGGAATTACTCTTCCTTGGGAAAATCCACCCTTACCCCTTTTCTCTTTCTTTCATGGGACATTTCTTATCCTCGCCTATCTTTTGACCTTCTAAATTCTTTCATTGGTGCTTTGTTATATTTTGGGGTTACTCCAAAAGTGTTTTCACATAGCTACGAGTGTTAGGTCTTCTAGTCCATAGGAGATGCTTGATTGGCTTATGGATGGTTAGTTTCTGTGCATGATTGACCTTGTGTGGAATGCTAGCATGATGCATTTACCTAGGAAGTTGTTATTGTAATCAACATTATCACTAGCCTATTGGGTGCATACAATGGGGAGTTCATTTGCTTGATTACGTGAGATACCTACCTTGAAGGAGGAGTTTTAGTCTCCTAGCCCTATGGAGTTTGGAGTTGAAGACACTTGGGTCGAGGAGCATACTTCATAGAGGTTGAGCATGTCCTAGACTCATATGTTGAGAAGCATTGGCACATAATAACCACCTTGACACACATGTTGGGGCGTGTTGGGCAGAAAAGGGCATGTGATACATAACTAGGGGAGGAATGCCTTAAATGAGGACACTTAGAGAGTGAAACACCATGTGAGAGGGAGTGGTGTTGGTCTAGCAATGTGTTGGAGAGTGCACCATCTTAGAGGAGGGGTCATTGAGCCCAAAGAGGATCATGCTTGGATTGTGTACTGTTTTCGCTCAAACTAGCAGGGGACCTAAAGGGAATCCTTGAAGGGAAAAAGCTAGGCCAAGGGCAACAAATGCAGTCTTAGTCCACTGTCAACTCAGCTAAGGCTCCCTTCTATTTATGAATTTTCACTGATGGGAGGAGACTCGGTATGTGTGGGGTGACTAGTGAAGGATAAGTCAAGGGATATGAGTGACCCGGATATCCCTTTTCCAGAATTTGAAGGATAAAGCTTGCTTGGTTTGTAAGCAAGGTAGTAGGTAATTTATGGAAAGGAGGAGAGGGTTTGAGGGTTAGGTTTATGGGATAAAACTTGTGAAGGAGTTTCCCAATCCCTAAAATCCTTGTTAGAATTGGTATCTCGAATGGTTCTTGAAGGATGGTCTTTGAAAGGAGTGGGATGACACGGGGACAAGTGGACCTGGTCTAGGTTATGAGGAGGGAATGTAGCAACCAATGATATTCTTACCCTAGACAAGGTGGGGAGAGGATCAAAGAAAATATAATTGCTCAAGATGTTGGGTTGACCCTGGGAAGTGCTAGCCTTGGGGATGGCAGGGCAAGTTTTGGTCCCGCAGCTAGGGCTTGGATTTTCTCCCAACTCCACCGACGGAATGCTTCAATTTGGAGGAGGGCTAGAGCAAAGGCCAACACAGGAGACCCTAGGAGAGCGATTTTTTTTAGTGGCTAACTAATGCCACTATGCACCCTATGCACCCTAATGGGACTAGACTTTCGAAAAGGTGAAAGAATAAGAGTTTTGGTGACCACCCTAGGCAGATCAGTGCCTTAATCCTTGCGAGAATGGAGTCTATGTTGATTATGTGTAATATTTCTTGGTTCCCAATTAAGGAGGCCTCAAAATTACTTTACAAACCCTCGAGGTCAAGTGAAAGCAATCTTGCAGCTTTTATATTTCAAATGCATAAGAGAAATTGCTTATAGAGGTCAAATTTTAGCACTAGGATATTTCGCTAACACTAGACGACCTAAACATGAAGAGAACATTATAATAGAGACAATTCCACAATATTAAGCCTAAGCTGCAAGGAATGCTGGCAGGGGAGGAGTTTCTGTACGGAAACAGAAACGAAATTTGGAAACACATACGGTACATCCCAAAAACGCATTTTTTGCCGTAGTAGCACGCTTCTCGAGGTGGAAACGTGTCTAGTACCGAGGAAACACGTTTCTGGGCCGTATGACGCCGTTTCCACATGCAACTTGACTTTTTTTAATTTTTTTTTTTTATTAATGTCTTCTAATTTTTAATTAGGTTTTTCTAATGCCTTCTAGTTGCTTCTAGATGCCTCTCAAAAGTTATAAAAGTGAACTTTTGCCCTAGTGTTAACATTACCATGAAATGACTCAGGATGTTTGAGAGTGGTTTCACCCTCATTGGATTTCATATGGAGAAAGTAGAATTTTAGACCTCACTCAAAATCCAACAGACTTATCTGTTTTTTAGGATTGCAGGATTGGGGGGATTGCAATGTTTCCATTGGATTTTATCATGTACCAGAGTATCGAACTTGTATTTAATCAAGAGAACCAAGCCCTCTATGCAGGGGAGACTCCCAATAATCAAGAGCATGTAGGGTGCTAGGGTATGAAACTTGTATTTAATCAAGAGCACCAAGGTCGTTCGACTACATAGGAGGAGACTCCCAATAAAGCACGAGACAAGAAATTAGAAATTTCTCGTTGTTGATATTGGATATTTCTATTTTCATTATGTGATCATTCATGAGTAAATGTGATGTAAATTTAGAGACTTATAGTTTATGCATTGACAATTGACAATTTTATCATAGAATTTAAACTTTTGTGATCCATAATGTCTTTGTGAGAAAATTTTCGGCAAAATCACATAAAAGACCATTTGTTGACTCGTTTCGAACCAACCAGTGTGGTTCATCGTCAGGACAAGTTGAAGATCCAATCTGAGCGATAAGTTAAATAGGGACATCAGGCCATTCCAATAGTTGTATTTTATTGAGTAACGGATACACAGGACCTCTAACGGCTAGGTTTGACCAAGGTCCAAGGGGAGGGATCAATTTTTTTTTTTCTTTGATAATAATATTATTTATATAAATTAATAGAATAATGGTAAACCTCAAATTTTGAGTAAC